>JAQQZZ010000032.1:307539-333917 GCA_030265115.1 Mopalia vespertina
TTTTAATACCCAACTATTTATTTTTATCAAACTTAAACATTAGAAATGGAGTCTGAATTGAGTTTTTAAAAATGATGCGTTAAAATGATGTCTCAAATTGAGTTTATTATCCAGCTTAACTACCCATTTAGGGTACATGTAGTTAAACTGGACTTCTATGAAGGTGACAGAACTTCCTGGAGACAGCTTGCCAATGAAAGATGGTTGGCCTGGTGCTCATAGAGTGAATCTGTTTGTGATGTCTTTGTAATGCATCTTGTGATTGTCCTGTCTTGTCACTGTTCATTGCCACTGATGTCACAGGTGGTTCTTAACCCATTATGTTTTTACTTTGGCTAGCACGCTGCCATTAACAAATGATTCAGGGTTGAGAGCCATATGACAGTTTATAGACTGGTCGGTCACTCAGAAAAAGTTACATGGACCAAAGCAAAGCTGAGGTCCAAATAACCGTTTGTGGATTATTGGTGAGTCCATAAACTGACATGTGACCCAAAGTCTGAATTATTTGTTATATTATACTGAATTTCCAAAATACCATTCAACTCTTTACTCCTGATTGAAACAAATTTCTCTGTTAGCACAAAAATAATGTGGATGTTTACAGTGGAGGGTAACTCAAAAATGTTGTGGGCCATATCACATAATATGGCCTGCAACAAACAAACAATAGGGAGAAATTTAAATGAGATCTAATATTGTGGGTGAAATAAACTAAATACAGCATTAAACCCCAATCAAACAAACAATAGTGCATATAATACATGGCCTTTTGATAAGCTCTATACCGAATTATACTGACCCCAATTATAGTCATATTGACCCAGGCTGTATAACACAGTATAGACCAAAGAAAAAGGCTTTAATCGTTTTATTATATCACATTCATGAAGTTAAAATAACAGTAAGCAACAGGCCTACAGGAGTAGGTATGACACCTTTGACTTGCTCTAACTTAGTAAAGGCAGAAAATGGAATAGCTGCAGTGATTAGTTATTGTAAGTATTATTTTGTAAAACAGTGATTGGTTATGGTCTGTATCACTATATATCTGACCAGTAGCAAAGTTTTATTGTATGACCAGGTGATTATTTAAACCAATGAGTGATGAGAAATGAGAAAATATTCTCATCAAGGCATCTTATAAATAATAAATTAAAGTATGTAAATTGGCTCATGAAAAATGAGATCAGTAAGATGAAACTGTAATAATTGTATAAACTATCGTCTGTTTTGTTTCTTTTAGGACACATTAGCGGAGGCCACAGCTCTCTTAACAGAATTAGAGGCTCATGAAATAGGCACAGAAATGGACACAACAGAGAGTAATGGGGAAGACGGGGAAGATGAAAAGGTTCCTGTTGTGAAATCCAAAGGGCAAACCCCTGATTCTACAGATAAACCAGGCAAAGAAAGCCCTAGGTGACAGCCGATTTCAACATTAGAATTTCAGTGAGAATAAATTCGTGCCAACCTTCGTCTGAAATCAACAATATGCCATTTTATCTATACAATATACAGAGCACCTACATAGTTGATACAATATGTATGATATGTTTACACCGATCAAATACGTTAAGAAATGTAACAAGAATCAGATTTGTGCAAACCTTTCCATGAAATCATTAGGAAAAAATTCTATTCCCACATATATGCTAAATGTATGAGTAAACATGAATAGTGCATAATTTTGTATATGTATTGGCCTAAAACAAAAATGATAATCTAAAAGTTTCATTTTCTCGATTTGACTTCTTTTCAATGGGAAAATTGGCAAGGGAGGTAATTTAATCCACGCATGGCAGTCCTCGGATGTCACAACATTCCGGATAGTGTAGCTTTGGTATGACTTCACCCACATTTATCTTCTGTGGCAAGGGCTTAGACAGAGGGGTGTCTACCTGTCCTTTGGACACCATGGATTGAACAATTGCCTCAGTTTTAAAAAAAATTAATATGCTGGAGATAGGGAAACTGTAAAAATGGACACCCAGTTACTGAAAAAGTGAAGTAAAATGACCATTTTGGACACCATATTTGATTGCTGCCTAATCGCTGTATTGTGGTGTACCTAAACCAGGCCATGAATCTCGATCGCTGTGGTGTCCGAGGACTGCCTGCTTTGACATTACAAGGCTCTCAGTAGACTGAACCATTCAGTAATTCATTGTACTCACATTTATACACATATAATATATCTTTATGGACAATTATATTTATCAACACCAGTAGAATGTAAGAACATAAAGTTTGAACGCCATCGTGCTGGTTGAAGGCATGTGCACTGCATTCTGGTGGTAATGTATTTACCTAATGGCTAGTGCTGTAAAGAAGCAGGTACAGGTAGCTTGTTGGCTTACACCAAGAACATACCTTGACGTAGCTGGCCGTCCAATCCCTCGCCTGGACAGATTGAAGTACAGAAAGTTGCCGGGGACTTTAGAAGTTGTGGGGAGTTTCAGAAGCACAGATTTTCATTAAATTTCAACAGGAAAGTCACCATTTATTAAAAAGTGGCTGTTGAGCATGATGGCCCAAGCTAAGAAATTTGCCTTAAATACCTGATGAGCATTGTTTGAAATGTCATTTTGTTTATAATAACGAAATGATTGATACTTGCAAATTACATGTAAATCAAACAGTCAGTAATATACGTGTATGTACATTTATATAAATAGAATTCTAGCATGTTGGGTATGAATTATGTGTATATTCTGTACATAAAGAAGTGGGTTGCCCTCATATGGGGGATTTTCTCAGGTCTTCTATTCTTTAAGCCATGGACCAATACAACCTCATGTATTGTGGAACTGGGTTACATGTCATTTATGTCACTGATTTCTGACTTATAGGCCATAGGCGTGTCGTTTTGGGAGAAATTGTACATTTGCCCAGCCAGAGTCTTCAAAACAATTACCTTTCTCTGTGTAACTTCCATATTTGCACAGATATGATATCTGCCTTCCGGGTTGAAACAGGTCTGGGTCCTAAATCTGTGCGACCTCTTCTAATTTACCATCTCTCGGCTGCATTGAAAAATCAGCCCATAAATTTGTGCAGCTATAATCTTCGTACTTTTAGTGTCATTCAATTAAATTGTCTAAATTCAATGAAGGAGATAAAAACAAGTGGAGACTTTTGATCATGTACATATACTTCTATATTAGTAACTAAACTGGTGCAGCTATTAATATCAAAGTAGGCAAAGCTGTTATTTTTTACCTTGAACATTTATTTCACTGAATTAAAGCACTGGCCACTGGCAGCATCAAGTACAGCTGATATATACATGTAGCAATATGTGTTGGTAACCCAATTTATATGTTGGTCTCTATTCTGCAGAAAGCATTGATTTTTGCTATTGATCCTTCACTCAACTGAATTAAAAGAATTTGAATATAAGCCCCTAGGTTAGTGCAGCTTTAATTTATGCACATGGACTTGAAAAAATGACACTGAGTAAGCACAGCTAGTATTTTATGACTTGAATCTTTACTTGACTGAATTTAGTCTGGTCCCCTAAATTAGTTAATCTCTTAGATATTAACTCTAGGCTGGATTTTATTTTGATATTTAAGTGAATTGTTAGAGATCATTAACACGATTCGCTTGAAATATACACACTATATAAGTTTAAAACTGGACTGTAGCTTTGAAGAAATGCATTCGGAAATTGAACTGTTAGAATTAGTCTTAAATATTTGAGTGTCAAAATGCTTCAAGTGGATTTATAGAAATGTTATCTCGTTCGATTGCAAAGTTTGAGAATTATATGCTCATAAATTATATAAGCAAATTTGGTGACAGCTTACGTTCAGATGTTTGATATCTGCTCATTTCAGCTTTCATGTCAAAATTGATTAGCAAATTGTGGTGAAATTTATTGTCATAAACTACCTTTTTGATTTGTATACATGTAAGACCACCTTTTGTATATCAGCCTCCTGTTTAACCCGATACAAACTTGTGATTGTCTTATTGTCAGTGGTGTCGAGCATGGGTTAGTTCACCCATTGGGCGGAGATGCCATCACATCAGTGAAATAACCGAAGTCCTTCAATCCCAACCCAACAATCAATTTCCCAGTGGCTTTGTTTATAGCAGGTGAAACAGTATGGTCCAGTTAAGTCTCATATTAACAAGTTTGGCCTTATTTCAATTTTTGAACATATGACAATCTATCTTTTCTGTTAAAGAATCCGATAAATAAGTGTGCGACTCACATACAGTATTTGCCCCCTATTTGTGGAAGAGTGAGAGAAAAGCAAATATTATTTATACTATCAACCCATAAATCCTCTTCCATATTTAGTCTATCAATACTGCTGCAGATTTTGCGAGGTGGATTTGTACAGAGGTTTAGTTCCAGGTCCTAGAATTCCATACTCTGTCACCAATATTGTATTTCACCCGGCCTTAATAGAAAAGATAAACTGTTTCTAACGATCCTTTCTCTGAAGAGGATAATATATTTATGAATAAAACTGGGTCAGGTCTGGCTTTTCATTTCAAAGTTAAGCGCCAGTGTCATTTTTCTGGCACTTCCAATAGTAGAGTGGAAAAATAGGTTGATCCCAAGTAGACTTCTATTTAATTATTTTAGGTCTATGTTTGTCAAATATATGTACATGTATATTCATGAATACTGTTTAGCATCTATAATAATTTTAATAAAATGAACATAGTTACACACAATCTTTGAATCGGTGTCAATCCAATTCAATACTATAGATTACTTTGTAGTGCTAGTCTTAAAATATTTACAAAATGAAAATCTTCAAGCTAAGCTTTCTTATATTTCTGTATATAAACGAATCGAGGATCATGGTAGATTTCAAGGACTACATTGGCCACCTAGCTCGGCATGTGAAAGGCACAATGCACACTCCCAGACCTACTGGTTCTCTGGTTTATTATACATTGACTGGTGATCGGTTGTGAGGGAGCTTCATGTTGCCCTGGTGCCAGGGACAACAGGAAGCAAACCTGCTTTTGTGAGGTCTTAGAGTTGCATTTTGTTTTTTATGCAGTGTTGTCTTTCTTTGTTAGCACTGATCTTGAGGGTGGTTTCCTTCAACCATTGTTCTGGCGTGTTGCCATATGAGTGAAATAACCTTAAGTTGACATTAAACACCAATCAAACAAACAAACAAATGTAAATTGCACTTAATGAATCCCAAATGTGATGTCCATGTAATAAGCTGTGTATTGATGTAAGCAGATTTATTTTGAAAATGTTTTTAAATGTTTTTTTCTTATTGTTGACTGTTCTCTTTTAATTGTTATAATATGGACAACAATATGTACATTTTATTAAGTGTGTTTTTTACATATATTTGTGCATAAAGTTATTGTGCTAATGAATTATTCTATAAAGGAAAAAAAAATTGTGTTTGAAGTTTTTGGATGAATAATAGTTGTGACTGTGTAGGGTTTATTTTCAGGTTGAATTTAGAACAGCTGCTTAAAGGTAGTTCATTCATTTATGGATGGAGCTTCCTGCAAACCCAAAGGGGCAACAGTTCAATCTTTATATTCAGTCTTGATTAACTTCGTTTCTAATGACATTGATTTCCTGCACCCATTTTGCTGGTATAAGTGAAATAATCTTTATCAAAGAAATTAACAACAATCAGATCACTGATATGCAACAGGGACAATCCTCATCTTGGAGTCTATTGTTTATTAAAGGTTAATAAAACCTGTCTGGCTATCATCCTACATCATTTTCACACATAAAATAGTATCAAACTCTAGATAAGAAGGTCCTGTTAGACTTTCAACAAATTTGTTTATCAGGGCCCTGTCGTAAGATTTGTTTGATGCTGTACTTAAGGTTATTTCACTCACATTGACTGGGTGAACAAAAACATATCGGCTTCCTCTTTTGCTCAAAAAGCTTCAACCACCCACCCCTGCCTTATGAAGCATGCAATAACAAGCAGCACTATCATATCACTCCACTATGACAAATTTAACAGATACTGAAACCAGAAAATGTAGATGTCAACTTATTTTATTGACAAATTTTGCCAGTAATTCCAAAACAATTAGAAATCAGACATTCAAAGCTATAACAGTCTAATGTCATGCTGTACAATACAATGATCATTAATCAAAAGATAAAAGTTAATGTAACATGCGCAGTCAAATGGTCACTTTTACACATGATAAATAGAAATACATAGAAGTGGTTTTATTAGATAAGACCTTGGATCAACAAAAGGCAAATTGAATTACTTCTAATGCATATTGTAGGTTTATTGGTACCCACTTATAACACATTCGTTCAAAATTTAAGTGTTCTTATTATTGGAGATTAAAAACAGTTTTTATTTCCCAAATATCCCTGGTCATAAATTATAACAAAATCATGTTCCTGGCAGACCTGTGATTAACTTTGCGACATGTACTGCTTTAAACTAAAAATCACAATGGCCTTCCTTGTTATTTCCCAAGTATCTTTTTTCATTAATTGTAGCAAATATAATGTTACTACGTCTACATGTTAAATGAGGATTAAAAGGGAAGATGATCATTTACTGCTTTACACTTAAAATCACAAACCCTTCCTCACTGCCACAAAGATAAAACTGTTGTATTGAAAGTCTGTATTAAAATCAGGGTAGGATTAAAGAACAACCTGTTCATTTTATACTGGCACTTGAGATTTCCCAAATCTCAGCTCGTGAAACATTTTCAGAGGTATCAATGGAATTTATGCAAATCCATGGTTCCCTTTCTGAACATACTTATAATGGGTTGTAATTATGTAGAAAAAAAAAGTCTAAAGGGTGTAACACTTCTTTACAATAGAAATTGATCTATCAAGACAAAACAATAGAAATGAAGATTGACATCACGTTGAGAGGCGAGATTCCTGTATGACACCATCCAGACCACACTATATTATATAGATTTTATTATGTACAAATTTTTCACACCTTGTTTATCAGAGGTGAACATGGGATAGTTAGGACTTTACTGGCAGCATGCTCTCTTCGCAAAATATTTTAAAATAAAAGTACAATTTGTCATCAGTCACAAAAAAAAAATATATATATAATAAACAGATACATATTTGGCAACAGTTATTTACTTGAAGAAACTCTAATAAAGATTTATTACCTGGAAAGAAGAATAAATGCTTTGAGTACAGACTATCTCAAAGTTTAACAAAGCTAATAGCATTTCAGAAACATCCATTAAAAAAATTCAAATAAAAACTTCCTGTGTTAACCAAAAGACGCAGATAAAATCTCAACCGAATTCTTCAGATATATGTGTCCTCTTGTAAGTTGTTGGATTATTCTACACCTTTAAGAGTGTACTATTTTAAATCACCGAAGGTAATCGCAAGCATTTTGAGCAATTTGAGTCAATTTCTATCGTCTCCTAATAATAATCAAATTGACTAGTTAACATCGGGGATGCCAAGATAAACACACTGTACGACACAACATTCTACCAAAATAAGGGCAAAATTAATATACATGTTTTACGATGGAAATCTGTCCGTTTTGATGAAGAGACAGTGTTGTTTGCTGGGTACTGACAACATGCCCTGATATCCGTCACATTTGTCAGCCTGTGAAGCTCTCGACCACACCAGCAACATTCCTATAACATCGTTCTGGGTAGGCTGAGGCTGAGGGCACACCAGTAATGCCAGCCTCCAGTGCCTGCTGTCTCACACACTATTGCACCAAGATGACATGTAGTGTCCGAGGGACCATAGTCTGTAGTTAGCTCCTCTCTACTACATAGCAGCCGGAACTATCAGTGTTAGATATAAAAGGTGCACACGTGGTTAATAGAACATGAGATGCAAGGTCATAAGCTGTACAGTCCTCAGAAATCGGCGAACTCTTTGGCGCACTTCTCTGTTGATGAAATTCTTAAGGGCTCTTCTTCATAGTCATCAAAATTACTTGCATCACCTGGACCTTTGCACTTGGGTATGAAAGGAGCTTCAACCTAAAACAACAGATATCCGATTTTAGTGCTTCATCATTTTTGTTTAGTTGCAAATTTAATGGTCTTAAAAATATATGTGTAACAGAGATTTATTTATTTGTGCTGTATCCAACCGGAGGTGAACACTCCATGTTCATTGATAGAGTTGTCTTCACATGTATGTGCAGATAACATGGCTTAATACACATGATAATCGGTCTCCAGACCTTACTACTGTAAATGCTTTACACAGAAATTGCACACAAATCTTGTTTGTTTGGGCTTTCAGTTGTACTAAAGGATATTTCACTTATTTGATGAAATATTGTCAATTTCTTTATCGTCTTCCTTAAACATGGTGCCACGAAACTGCAGACCACCCAGGTGGTCACCAGAATCCCCTTGTGTGACTCCCTGATACTGGTGACAAGGGGACTCGAACCAATGATTGGTACATCGAAGGAGGATCAGTAGTCCGACACAGTTAAACCTTGGACCACAAATGTTGATATCCCTGTACTTATTTTAGGTAGATGTAAGAACTAGGCATTTTGTTTCAATGTACTGTAGCAGGGTACAGAATAAAATCTAGCTAACTAGAATCCCAGTGATATGGAAATAACTTCTTGAAGAGTACTTGGCTAGCTGCTGGTGTGTTCATTTTTTTGTTTGATTAGGATTGGTCACATTTTAGTAGGCAGACACATTGAACCATGGCTACAGCTATGTTGATATCCTACAACACACAGATTATATTCCTCAACAGCAATCTGAACCCTTCAACCACAGTCCAGAGCTATGATAATTGACAAATTTGATTTAAATTTTTTATATCAGATATATCAAAAGTTTTGTTTTTTAAATTTGTTTGCCAACATCTGTGCATGATACATGTATATAGTTGGAGCATGACTGAACTGTAACTAAATGATAAAGCCTGATCTGTACAATTAATAGTTTTGGATTAGTAGCTGAAGACCTACCTTCTTTTGATAAATAGCAATCCAGTCAGTCGTAGAAAACCATTTATGATTCTTAATGTCATTGACAGCATTCTTCAGATTGCCATAACGTTTTGTCAGATCCACCTGTAACAGGTTTCGTAGAAGATCCTTCAAATCAGAGCTGAAGTGTGAGGGAAATCGTACCTGAAATATAACACAACAACATGTGAACATACAATGCAAACAAGCTTTACAGATTAAACAGACTGACAGGTGCTGTTCCAGTTTGCACCCAGACTTCATTTGTATTTTACTTCCATAATGACAATGAATATGTCTGGCCAAAACCCACATGAAACCTCATACAACTAGTTACTACCCTGTGATAGCTCTGAAGCCAACTTACCAGTTCTGCTGCTTCAAAAATGTGATGCCATCAAATGATTATCCATGATATAAAGATATATTTTAGATAAATGAAGAGAGAAAAATTTGCTTGCCTCCACCGGGAATCGAACCTATATATATATTTTTTTTAATAAGAGATCAATGTTATACTCCAGGGTATTTCACTTATTTGGCGACGGAATGTCCATTTCATACCGTTCCTTGCTTTAATATGGTGCAAAACCGTCCTATACCTGATGGTCGACAGACGGACTCAAACTCGTGAGCGATATATCAAAGTAGGATTAATGGCTGACACACTAACCAATTTAGCACATCTGAGGTCCCATGATGGAGAGAAATACACTATTCAAAATGTTGATGCTATATTTTTTACTTACTTTGCCCGAGACGATTTTCTCGTAGATCTGGATTGGCTGGTCAGCAAAAAAAGGCGGGTATCCAGCTGCCATTTCATAGACTAGAACTCCTAAGGCCCACCAGTCCACAGCCTTGTTATAACCCTATCAAGAAAATAATGTCTTAATATTAAAATTGTTGGGGAACAGCATTAAGCATTCTTATTTGGTCAATGTTTAAAGCCTATCCTATATTGCTTCACTCCCAGAGGCTTAGTCTGAAATCAAAAGTCAGGTGTCCAAAATGGTCATTTTGCTTCACTTTTTAAGTAACTGGGTGTCCAATTCTGACAGTTTTCCTATCTCCTGCATGTAACTGTTAAAGTTTCTGAAAACAGGGTATCCATTCCATGATGGCATTATGTCCTATGCACCAGACAAATGTAGCAAAGCACTGCCAATGGGAGTCTAAAAAATGTCCAAAAAGGGGGGGGGGGGTTCTGATGATACCATTACATCTTTATTTAACTAAACTTATTTAGGGTATATGAAGTATAGAATTTCATTTATGAAAGTTTAAGATTTTCATAAATAAAGCTTCATAAATTAGCAAAAATTGTTTCTTATAAGAAAGAGAACCAAGCAAAATACAAGTCATAGATACTCAAAGTTTGGAAAGAAATTTGGGCAAATCAACGACAAAATATTTGGTAGATGCTAAATAGTTTAGCTTCTACAATAGTATTCAATTATCTAAATTAATTATTTCAATATGAAAGGTATTCCGAAATGGTTGCTACCTAGAAAACTTATAAAAATAGTCCAATATTCACTGGCTGATTTGCACTTGGGTGTATTCATAGAGAAGTTGGGCAACAATCCTATTTTCAAATTTTGCTCGTGTCCAAATATTCTAACTTTACCCCATTTACTGACCTTAACTGTAAGATAGGCTTAAACCACTTAAATAGAGAAAAGGCAACCAGGAACACACAAAGTGACTGGCAACTAAATATGTTACATGGTCATTTCTGATAGGTTGCAGGATTCTATTTGTAATACAGCCATTTCACCTTGTTATACTGCCGGATGACCTAGTTTTCTACCAATCAAAGAGAACCTAATGGAAACACCTCAGGGATACTCAATAACAATAAGCACGCCTGATGTATGTATTAATGTTGGGTATAGGTCAGATGGTGTCTTTATTAACAGGACAAAGAAAAGTATGGCTTCCTTCAAGCTGGTTAGATAACTGCGAATCAATCAATCTTTGTCCTAAAGTGCTTTCTTTCCACTGTAAGAATGTGTAGATACCCTAAAAATTCACATCTTGTGTACCTTCATTTCTTAAATACAGCGCCCCATATCACATATTTCTGTCAATTGTACATAATTTGACATTTCATAATACACATTAAAATAACAGAGGGAAATGAAATGACGAAATATATTTCCTGCGTATAAATAATTTTGTTATTAAGTTGCAACAATTAACAAATTTACCATCATCAGACAAGAAGACTTGTCTATCAGAACAAAATGTCCATTTCCTAGGATCTCTTTCCACTCCAGTGAAACCGAGATTTCTAAGCTACATCCAGGGCTCCTATCTAACAACCATGCAGTTTGCCTCCACCAATCAATACTTAGCTATTTGTCCACTGACATGTGAGGCCAGATAGTGGGGACACATTTTCAGAATATTTCTGGTACAAACTGATTGATGTTTAATGCCAGCTCATTGCAGTCTCTTATATAATGCTGATGTACTGTTAGAGTCAAACACACATGAAAATAAAAATAAAATGAGTTCTGATGTGTTGGAACATTAATGTTCCTCCAGTGCTAAGTAGATACAGTTCAACTACTCTTGATCATACCATCCCTTGGCAAAGGGTGGTAAACACTGGAAACTACCACACTCATCAGTGTCTTGATTGATCTACATCAAATCTAGGACATCTTGAAAAAGACAGCTTTGCCTTGGGTTTATTTGTGTGATAGGGGTTTGTTTGTGTGATACGGGTTTAACGCCGTCCTTAAAATTTTTCAATCACATGCCAGCCCAATAGTTGATGGAAAGTACTTTCCAGGGCTATTGGGAACAAAGACAAGACAGGATACTCCTAAAATGCAGTACAAAGACTAGACATCCCAGAACAGGTTGACTTCCAGTTGTCTCTTAACTCAGAGAGCCCAAACACATGACGAAGCTACCACGGGAAGAGGGAGTATCTTTTTAAACACAACTGTTCTTCTGTAAGAATCAGCTGGATATTTTACCTTGCTGAGAATGATCTCTGGAGCTAGATACTCTGGTGTTCCACATAACGTCCAAGTTCTTCCTTTCACCCGTTTGGCAAATCCAAAATCTGTTACCTAAACACGAAACCAACATGATTTCACACATTTCAAAACATAAACATTTTGTATACATTCATGATTAGGAAGAAGACTTCAAAATTTTGTTTTCTAAAGGATTGACTGATTGGTGTTTAACGCCAAGCTTTTTCATACATGTACATATCATACAATGTGTTCAGACATTTCATAGCCATACTAACACAACAATAAAATGTCATGTGTTTTGCTTTGTTGGAAATTTTGGCTCTGTTATTGCTAGTAAAAGACACCATTTCTGGGATCAGGTGATTTAAATACACAGTAATATTTAAAAATGATCAAAAAAACAACATGGAAATAATTAAACACATCAGGGTACGGTTGTTCAAAGCTTCATTAGCCTAACAGCCAGTTACAAGATGTTGCATCACAAAGAAATCGACATCATGTAATAACAACATTATGCAACGTCATCTAACAGACCATTAGCTCAACTGAGCCTTGAGCACTGGCCCCAGAATATCAAATAAATCATGGTCAAAAACCAAATAATAGCAACAACAAAATATGTATAAGAAACACACCACACAGGGGTAAAGAGAAGAATAAAATCCAAAATCCCTTGAAAATAGAAGGGAAAATAGAAAGGAAAAAAGAGAAAAGATAGGGTAATTTAACATATCCTCCAGATACAGGTTTTCCAACATTTTAGAAAGCCAACAGATGTTTTGAAGCACTCTACGTGACCAGCAGAATACAACAGTTTCATTTGGGTTTAATGCGGGGTCCACACGTGGAGTTGATCCTGTGAGCTCTACATGGAAAGAGGAACAGTTAGTCGACCATTGAACCACAGCCATGGTCTGAATTGGTTCACTTGCTCAGGCCGACTACGTCAGTTAAAATTTTGATTGTCAAACACAAAACGGTGGCTATCCTAGGCCGTCAGAATAAGGATTTTCTGTGTCTGTACAGGAGATGAATATTAAAAATAACTGCTTCAAAAACTGGTGCTGTTGGAAAACCAATGATTGGGCAATATATCAAACATAAAGCAAACTAAGAACCGAAATGACATTTTTTTTAAATACCACAAAATATTTCATGAATAAAATAATAATCTTGTACCAATGAAAATAACTGAATTTACTACATTAAGTACTAAATTTAAAACACAGACAAACAGACAGTAAACAAGACACACAAACACTAAACAAGACACACAAACACTAAACAAGACACACATCCAGTCGTTCAATTCGTTGTGTTGCATGTTGAGGTTTCTGTGGGCATTCTCAATTTCTCTCACGAACTGCTGGATTGGGGGCTTTGAGATTCTTTTTTCTTAATTTATAATATTGAGCCACAAAATTCATCAGTTCCTTTGGCTATATATACTCTCAGGGCAGCATTTTGTTTCTCAGAAATTCCAATTGTTAGAACATTTCCCAGAACTTACATTGTCTTATTTCTTAAATTAACTAATGAGACAAAATATCTATGAAATCCCACATAATCAAGTGGGATAATGTTTCTCCCAAAGTAGAAAATTTGTTTACTGTTTTGTCAGTTTAGGCCAGGCACAAATTAAACAATAACACGAAAAGAAGAGTTTTACACAAAACCCCAGGCCCTTTGAATAAAGAAGACAGATGTTCTGGATACCCTTGTTGTAAAATTGACAGTTACTATAATTTAAATAAACTCAAACTGTCCATTTTAGGGTGGATAAAAAATCATCTGGAGACAGCTTCCCTGTATTCTAATTTTAAATCCTAGCCTTTCATGAATGATTATTGATATGACTTCATCTTTTGCTGATAAACCTGTCACTAGATTTCAAAAAGTGATGGCAGTTAATAAAAAGGAATTAAAAACACATATGATTATCGTTAATAAGTGTTAGCTACACGTCTAGAGGAGCAAGATGACACGACAGTGAAAGCTACAAGTATGAAGAACCAGTCCACGGTGTCACACAGGACAAACATGTATATTCAACTGAACAATTACTTGACATGTGCTTATTTTTTTAAAAATGAACAAATAAGATGCTATTAATCAGAACTTAAGAGGACAATGTGTAATTTACAGAACACAATGTTAATCAACCATCACTCACACAAAACAACAAAACGGCCACGTTTAGGACAATCACTCATGTGCAAAGAATACTAGGTGATAGGAGGCAAACTCCTTCTAAAATAAAAACATCCAAAAGAGATAATCTATATGGAAAATGTAAAGTTCTTAAATATTTGTAGGAAGTAGGTTTTGAATTTTAGATACTTATTTGTAATATATGCTGCATTACCTTACTAAGTATTTTGTTATTTCAGAATGGTCACCATACTATATAACACATGTATATACATGTTGCATATTATGTTGTTAGTTTTTTTGGTTATTTATACAATAGCTTAAGGATCTGAATTTCAGGTTTCCATGAGAAGCATTTAATAATGTTTGATCTGGTGGGATCTGTCATGACCAAGTTAAGATGTTACGTTATAGTACTAATTAATTTTCAGGTGACACTGCACACTGCTAATTTAATTTGAAATTTATGGATCAGAAATTGAAGTCGCTACATCGGTGTTTAAAACTATTTTAAGCTGTATCAAGTTGATAAAATGTTGACCGTTTCTTATTGTTTTTTTTAATAGAAAGTTATGGATTCCCTGTTTTAGTCTTGAACGGTAATGTTTAATTTTTTTTATTTTTATGGTATAAATATTTTATTTGCCAAAAAATCTTTTGAAGACTATGGCATCTTCCGTTATGTCATACCAGGTTTCCCCAGGGAGGTATTCTAATGGCAGTGGGGATCACAGCTAAACAGGGACAACACTTCTGTTCCTCTAGTATGCCTTAAAGACATATAAACTATATAAAGAAGATAAGTAATACTTGACCATCTAATCTTTTAAACTCAGATATTACCTCTGTAAACATATTTCTGGGTCAAAGTATAGTGAAGAGGACCTCAGCTGTTAATCTTGTAATGTTTATCTATCTTATAAAGCTTAAGGTTAAATCTGTCCTGTCTATAGTGGCAAAATTACAAATGTATGTCAAGTATCTTAGGGTCCAGATTTAAACATTTAAGTACTGCTAAATTCTCAAACTAATTTTAAGCAAGGTGAATTATCCCAGTAATCAATGCAGGAAATTTGTAGATAATAAAAATGTTACAATACATACAACAGGTAATGAAGATACATTTACAACTAAAACTCATAAAACTGATACTACATGTAAATGTTGTTTGTTTTTTTTTAAATGTAGATGGTGCAATTCTTTAATTATAAAGAAAAACAAAACTAAGTTCGAGAATGATGTCAGATTGCATAATAAATCAACTAATCATATTCAAGTCATACAACATGCACTTTGTAGAAAGCTGTCAACAGAGTCAACTATATAGATGAGCAAAAGCAGGCAAAATATATTGGTTCATGTCATAGATTCATATAAAGAAATGACAAATTTTGCTCAGATTTCACTGTTGATCTCAAGCAAGATTACATAAGGTTATATAATTTCTAATTGATTGAATGATTGATTGATGTTTTACGCAGTGCCCAATGGTATTCTACTTATATGAGGGAGGTGTATCCAAAAGTAATTGTCACATTAACACAACTATAAACTGTGAAGTGTTTCGCTCTGTTGGAAAAGTAATGTTCCTCAAGTGTATGTAAATGGTCAGAATCAAAGAAATATATTTTGAACTGTGGTTCTGTTTACAGTATATCACATTTTCTTCTAAGACACTTAGGGTACATGTATTTCTATCTTGAGTAAGACGATTGATTTATTCATTAATTAATTGGTGTTGAACAGAATTTCATGTATATGACGACAGTGTAGCCCACAGTATTATAGCCAACACTTACTACAAATATGATTTGTTTTGCTCTGTTGGAAAGTTAATATTCCACCAGCGCCGGATTGATGATGAATAACACACTACTCTTCTAAATGTCATTCAAGACTTATAATGGCCATCATAAACTCTTTATTGCAAATCTCTCCGATAATTAATCATCTATTAGTCTCACATACATTTAACACATGGGCTTCATTTGCTGCGCTTGTATTTAACCATACTGCATAAAGTTTTGGGGTGATTCATAAATTGTCTTGATTGTTTGATTGGGGTTTAACGTCGTACTCAAGGGTATTTCACTTATATGACGACGTGCCAGATCAATGGGCGACGGAAACCACCCTCTACACCACTGGCAACAAAGAGAGACAAGACGGGACAAATACAGGACAATAACAGTACGCAATACAGACACCACAACCAGATCGGCTTCCTGTTCCCCTTAACTCTGAGAGCACCAGGGCAACATGAAGCTCCCTCCAACTGCCCGCTAAATTGTCTTGAAGCTTTCAAACTATTTCAAGTGTGATATTAATTACATCAGTATGTCTTCTTTCTGTTTTTGTCCCTCATAGAGTTTTTCCCCTCTTTTAATCAATCTAAATGCATGACTGACTATAATTGTGGAATTTTGATTGGCCCAAACAGTCTATGGGGTTTTGTACATGTATCATGTAGTACATTGGAAAAAAGATTAATTGATTTCAATTAAAAAGCAACATTGTAGTTCTACCATTAAACAGCAACACAACTATGATGTGAAGTGTATAAAGGTTTGAGAATAACAATCACCCTCAGCTGATACTACAGAGAAGTAGGAGGAAAGACAGCAAGGTATCTTAAATCAGATTTGTGCAGATGATTTATTTACATTTGTATTATTTGGTTTGTTACATGTTAAAGTGACTATGAAGCTAACTAGATAACATACTGTTTTAATATGTACATAAATAAATATGGGATAATTGATTACTATGACAAATCAATGCAAGCTTAGTCACACACATCAAGCATGGAAATTCCACAGATATCCTCGTGGTGGCAACAAATGACAGCAGAACACATGGCATTATATAGCGGATATTACACAGTGAAGTTTGAATACCATAAATATTGCTTGAGTGAATGGTTGAAAGAGATAACCCACGAGACGCGAAGCGTCGAGTGGGTTATTCTTTCTACCATTCACAAGAGCAATATTTATGGTATTTAAACTTACCTGTGTAATATTCTATTTATTATTGATATCAACTATAAAATCAAAATCCGTGTCAAATTCCCCAATCAGCTGTCATCTTGCAAATGTCAGAATGGGATTGTGCAATCCCTTCAATATTCCTACGCCTGCCCGAAATAAAACCATAATTTATCAATGTTGTATGCATTTAAATGATACCAGGTTTTGCTATCCTACATGATTAAAATGCCTTATATGTTTCCCAATTCGGTCGCCATAATATTTCTCAAATTATCTGTCCCCATAAGAAGAACTATTTTTGACTAAAAACTTGCCTATGCATGATTTGTTTTTAACTAGAGCATGAGCTCGAGGTTGTTGACACTCGATATCTTGAAGCATGGCTAATTGAAAAGGACTGAACAGGCTACTTTTGTTGCTGTTTTGTTGTATTTAAGATATCACCTCATTTTCTCTGACTTATTGAAATCAATTCACCTGGTCAGTTTGACTTTATCCGATAGCAGTGCAATCTACACTGGAGTTCTCCGTTTGATCTGTCAAACTGGAGTGTGTTCAAAAAGGTCACTCAAATAAAGTACTGTAGTCCGGACAATGTCAAAGTTCAGAGAGTAATAACAAAAAGTGTTATTTCACTGCAATGAAATATCATTTTATGCGTGAAGAAAATCCTGCTATTTCATTGGTATATAAATAATAAATACATGTACATGACAGCCTCTGAGGGAATATTGTACATTGCTAATAAATCAACAGCTGATGAACACGTATATATAAATTTGCCTGTCCAAGACTGTAAAAAGTTAATGGAAATTAATAAATTACATTCACAGCAAAGGGGAAGGGGATAGGGATATATTGATAGTGATGCAATGCCAAGCAAAGAAAAATAAATAAATAAATACATAAATAAATGAAATCAATCAGGAGAGAATTGAAAGAAAAGGGAGATGGATAACTGGTAGAATCTCAAAGCCCCATAACCACTTTAAGCATTTCCCAAGCACGGCCTGGATCCCATGGAGGAGCTGGGCCCACTCCATAGCAATGGCAGTCCACTCGTCACCGAATAGATCATACCTTGAGATAGCCCACCGAATCAACGAGTAAATTCTCAGGTTTTAAATCTCTGTACATAATATCCAAATGGTGCAAATATTCGAGGACCAAGACAATTTGTGCTGCGTAAAATCTGGAATGCGGCTCACTGCGGAGGAGAAAACACAAGACAATAATAAAAACGTAACATGACTAAAACACAACACAGAGATAAAAATGTTACAGCTACAAGTGTTAGATCTACAAATAACACAGAGTGAACAGCGTCGAGTCGACAACACAGCTCTAGTTGTCTTCTCTTACTTACTTTAAGGTAACCTTGTGAATCTATAAGTAAATTCTCAGGTTTAAGATCTCGGTAAATAAGATCCAAGAAATGAAGATACTCAAATGCCAATACTATTTGGGCTGCATAAAACCGGGAATGGGGTTCACTGGCAATAGAAAGGGTGAAATCAGTAAATATGATATGGTTGATCTAAATATTTAATATATCATAATGATAGTTTAAACAGTTTAAATTCATCAAAGTTTATTGATTCAGTTCAGTTCAGATAAAATTAACAAATAGTATTCAAAAGTAAAATACAGATTAAGATATTTAACATATTACAAGAAAACAACAAAAGCTATCAATGAATTATTGTTTCGTTGAGGATCAGGGTTTAACGCCATACTTAAAGTTTCACTCAAAGCAGCCCAATGGGTGAAGGTAACCACCCTCTCGACTTCACCAGCAACAAACAAAGACAATACAGGACAATCACAAGACGCAATACAAAGATATCACAAACAGATCGACTTTGTGTTGCACCTTAGCTCTGGGAGCACCTGGGCAACTGGCAGCTCAGTTCATACTGCTTGCAATCTCATTCCAACTGGAGTAAGATCCCAAATGAAAACAATTAGTTTAATTTTGGTTTAATGTCATACATTATGTAATACCATTCATATAACTTGAACTTAAGGTATGCCAGGCTAATTGGTGAAGGAAAACACCCTGGACATTATTGGCAGCAAACAATCACAAGACAATCCCAAATCTCAAACACAAGACAGGGTCTATCTCCACCAATACTCAATCTCAGAGAGCGGGTCAGACAACCTTCATGCCTGTTTTTGGGCTGCCGGTGCAGTATATACATGTATATACTCATGTCATGTAATATTCACCTGTTTAGTAGAAATGCAATGGTAGTGTAACAGATAGTTAAACTGTATTATATCAAGGCAACAATTGATAATATAATCTTTGCTAGAGGATTTCTGTGAACCCAATGAATAGAAGAGATTTTCCAGGTAATAACCGAATGCTGTGTGTGTGCAGGCTAACCAGAGACCTTTATTGATTGGTGCTGTCAGTCTATGAGAAACACTGTCTACAACAGTCTAGGTCATAGATGTAGTCGGTCAGGCTTTCTTTACAAACTGCCACTGTAGACTGAATGTCATTCTGCAGGAAGTCCACATAATGTGACTGCTGTGTGGCTATAACTAACAGGACCAGGGATGGAATTTCTAGAAATCTTCCATTGGTCAGTTGGAAAAGCAGTTTATGACAGTCACTATAAACCTACCATACATTTAACTGGTCAGCAATGCTGAAATCAGCTATGTGAAATGTCTGAAAAATCAAGTTAAGTGCACAATTGGCTTTTCACGCACTTTCTCGTGTTACTTGTCATGTACAGGCAGTCAGCCAAAGTGTTATCTTTAACAACATGTGATGTTTTACCTAGAAAAAATGATAATAACGCCAATAGTGCAGCTTAATGGAAAAATCACTGGACCGATGGACGTGTAGCAGTGTTAATAACTGGTCTGTTATTATTTTTACTGTTGTGACGTAGAGGTATAATAAGGCAACACAGTTGAAAAATTTATTGGTTTTATCTACAAATACCCCTAGAAAAAAAATCAAATTTTGGGGGGACTGCATAACTTTTTAAAATAACTAGACTTAGACATCAAATAAATTATTAAGACATTTTATAAAATTGTTAATTCTCATCATTTTTTTGCATACCATGTAAGAAACAAAGTATAAATAAAATTCTAGTTTTCAAAGACAAGAACAATTTGTACCCCGAGGTTGTGATCGAGTTGGTTGAATGTACATGTTTGACTTGTGAGGCGATGGATTTGTTTGTTGGTTTGATTGATTAGGTTTTAACAACTTACTCAAGGGTATTTCATGTTAGATCATTACACATTGTCAATTTGAGACTGGTTCTTCCTTAAATACGATGGAAAACCAATTCTTCAGTAACCATTTTCAGATTGTCAAATTAATTTAAAAATTGATACTTGGAAAGAGATCATCTGGCTGATTTCAAACATCAGATTCAAAGTTATACAATCTCATTTTTTTGCCTTGTGATTTTTGTCTCGTGATTTAAGAATAAATAGTTTAATGAGTTGTAAAGCACATCATAAAACTGAGTAGCTACTAAGTTTTACCATTAGTGAGGCACTGATTTCTAGTTTACTGGTCATTATTCAATGTCCATCGAAGCCGAAGCATGTAAAGAACAGGAGTGAACACTATTAATAGGTGGCCACATCGCTAGAGGCTGTGTGTGATTATAGAATGGTGGTCATCACGGTTCTCTGACCGTCCGATGATGAATTATTATAAACACCCTAATAATACAATCTTTTTAATTCTGGAGCTCTCTGCATATTACCATGAATTCAACAAAAGTTGACATTTCACATACACAAATAATATTTTACTTAAAGTGGCAATTGTATATTTTAAATATTTAACTCCTGGCTGTCATTTATTGGTACATCGATGTCAAAATTATTAGTAGATTTAGAGTAATATTGATCAATTACATCCACATTACTTCGGCTCAACCATCAGCTTATTCTTGGAATTTTCCACTCCAGGCTATCTCCACCTATTTGTATCATAGATTTAGAAATATAAATCCCCTTGTAAGTTGAATTCAAAAATGTTAATATTATAATGGGGACAGAAAGGTCCACTACCCTGTTACACGAAGATAGAAAATTAATGAACTTTTCACCTTTCCACTATTACATTTATCATGAAGCATATCAGACCTCATTCACCCTTATAGAAAGTCTGACCACCTTGGTCAGGAAACTGCTCCAGGAGAATTTAACAGCTTTGAAGATTGTTGTGCGTTTTATTTGATTAGTTTTATGTCAAAAGCAACACTATGTCACTCACATGATGGTGTGCTTGATCTTTGCGTTTGTTTTGTTTGTTTGATTGGGGTTTTATGTAGTAATCAAGGGTATTTCTTTTATATGATGTCAGATTGTCCATTTCTCACCCTGCTTAATTAAACACGATGGGAAACCAGGAGGATACCTTGTAAAAACTATCCCCGTAATTGCCTTGTGTGTTTCCTTCATACACCAGAGGTTGGCCCAGCCACTTTATATACTTGTAGAAGGTATATTGAAAGAAGATCACAAGTCCAATATGTTAACCCCTGAATGACAGGCGCCGGCCCCCAGGGATGAAGCAGCCATCCACAGTAACTAAGTACCGTACGATGCCATACAAGGGTAACAAGACAATCACACAATACATAGCAACTGTGAGATGAACATTGTAAAATCTCACCCCAAAAATGGGCTTGAATTGCTGTTGCCCAATTAGTTTGAGAAGCAACAGGGCAACAAGAACCTATCACAAACCCCAAAATATGCATTGATAAAAGTGACAAGTCAACATTCCGCCAAAAAGTTAACATCATTAAAGTAAAAATGACAGCACATGGGAAATTGCTGAGTTTGGTCTAGAAACAAAGAAAATAGAATCCTTAGGTCATTTACAGTATCCTATTTATTCTATATAGAGGCGGATAGCCAATTCATACACCAATTCCCTCCAGTGTCAATACTTATCAAAGAATCAGTACTACATTATTCTACCAATGGCATACAATACACATTTAGCCTGGTACGCTAATCTCAATCATAATCTGCAATCACAGGAATACAGCCAGGTCCATATAGATATTCATAACTGTATGAGAGATGAGCGGAAAGCCACCATTTGAAGTTAGATGAGCAGTACACATATAGTCTCAAAGATTTCAACCTGGTAGTAGTCACTATCATTTTGTTTTACTTCATTATGACCCGCTGGATTTGTGCAAAGCATCTAACGACAAAATCCTCTTAAATAAACCCAAACTGAAAGTAGCTTACCATCTTAACTGAAAAAGCTATTAACAGTTGACATAAAGCTGCTTGAACTAGCCTATATCTGTTATAGGATATTATTTTCTCTTCAATAAAACTTTTTTTGCTTCGTTGATTGGTGGGTTACGCCGTGCTTAGAAGCCTTTCACTTATTGACTGAAGTGTATTTTAATAACAATCAACACTAGCACAACAATAAAATGTCAGGTGTTTAGACACTGTTGCAAAGTTAATTTCCCCCCTATACTATTAAAGTACAATGTAGACAGCCTTTAGCCAGAGAGCAACAAGTTTTTAAGTTATGTTACATGTAAATGTCACTTAAATATAGTTTGTCTAAGTGCTGTTTAACACTGTTCTCAAGATTGTTTCACTGATATGACAGCAAAGTATAAAGTATAACGCACATAATAAATGAAAGTGTGTTTTAGTGACCTTTTAAAAGGTAACATTTATCAATATTTTCCTTGAAGGCAAAAGCAGATTAAAACTTGGCCTAATGCTTTGTAAAGAGCTTACTGGTTAATAGCCTTTAGTGACTGGCACAGTGGCTCACAAGTGCTTAACTAATGTGTGAATTTGTCCAGACATAAGGAAGTTGTCAACAACTGAAGAAAGGATGGAGTAGAGGATAACTTTATGATGGAGACACTTACCTAAACCTTCCAATCCGCCTTAGATGTGAGAACATTTCACCCCCAGTCACAAATTCTAACACCATATACAAATTGGAATTATCCTGAAAGAAAAAAAAAATGATTAAAAATAGTTTTATTTAAATTGAAACTTTATGGTGAAAGAATTATCTTAACCATTAAATTAACAAACAGACTGTAATGTCACCCAAACAATTTTTTTTATAATTATTGCTTCAAAATTAAGTTTTTTTCCTTCTAAAATGGAGTATTTTGCCTTGAAAATGGTCATTAGTTAATATTTTTGAGCCATGTTGAATATTTAATTCAATCTATATCAGATAAGTGGCCTGTAAGTTTCACTTCTATCAACCCATGTACAAGTGTATGTCTGTACAATTGTAAATGGTGATGGACAAAAAAAGCGTTACAAAAAAAAACTTGTCATTTTGTATGTATTACACATGCAATCACACAATATAACAGTTTTATTGTCATGCATCAAAAACATACAAGCTATATTTAAATACAAAAATTGAACCCACAGGCAGTGGACAGAGAAAAAATCTATTCATTGTGCATGTTAAGTTAAACCTTGAAACTGCATTTGCTATTGGCAAACATTTTTATTCTGTCTATCACAATGGAAGAGTAAAAACTTTTTTCTTCATCTTTTTATATTTTTAGTTATATCAATAATAGCTGTAATACATTTCACATTCCTTTCATATAAAAATGTAAAGAACATATCTTCAAACAGTATAGACAGAGGAAAGGAAATAGCTATGCTCGCTCATTGTTTATTTTACTATTCTTAGATGGCTAATGTTTGCTGTAAATACAAGAATATGAGAAGAAAAAAAACAGAACACAGCTATTATTATTAGATCAAACATAAAAGAGAAAACGCTTTCTGCCTGGAGGTCAGTGAACACAATGTGTTATGACATGTCATGTCACAATCAAAATGTAATGGCTGCATACATATACATCTAACATAATTATATACCTGTAATAAAGCCTGGCACTGGGCTGAATATCATTTACTTTCAAATATAGTTTGGGTTTGTCTATAATGGCTCTTTTTCTTTTTGAAAATGATTAGAAATGTCAAAAAAACAGACAATCTTGGAGCAAATGTTTTTTATCAAAATAAGTTTAAAAACTTGATCTTTTTTCTTTGCATTACACAAAACTTCTTTTAACTTGTTCACCTGGCTCCTATCCAAAGCAGGGCAAAATAAATGTCCAAAAAAAGAGGTCTAAATAAAAATCCTGCAAAAAGCCTGAAAAAACTATCAGAGCAAAACCAGGCCAGGGTCGAGTGGCTGCCCAGGCCCCCAAAGCCCTTGCATTCTACATTGCTGTACATGCGTTTTTGGTAATTTTAGGGCATGTTTAATTAAGAAAAACATTACCCATGTTATAAGATATTAACCCTAACCCAAAAAAACTTCTTCCATCTAACAGAAATGCATTCAAAATCAGGACTGTCCAGCACAGAACGCTAAAAATTTGTAGAAATGGAGACAATACACCTATCAATGGCACAATTTGTTGATTTTGTTTTTATACTGTTCTATAAGGGTCAACTTTGGGTTGAAATTTGCGCAGTCTACAAAAAAGCATCCGTTCTCAGACAGGGATAGACATTGTACACTGGACAACATTATGTAGCTCAACTGCAGGGACAGCTGTAGGAAGCCATCCCCTTCAGCGTCTCTCACAACAAGCGGTGATAGTCTGAACAGTCTTCAACACTGGCTTTTGTTTTAGGTTTATATGCTTTACTTATGTCCAGTCGCGTCAATTTTTATTTTTGCTGTCACAAAAAAAAAGAGATAAACCCAGATTTTTTTTTCATTTTTGTTGGATTGACCAAAAAACCGAAAGATTTACACATCTGAAAATAGATGATGATACTAGACAGACCACCGGGTCAAATTGTGTATGAAGAGAAATTACCAAATTTAATACAATCTGTATCAGGGATGGAAATAAGAATCAAAATCTGACAGCAACTGATCAAAATTGAGTGAATTTTCCACAGTAAATAACAATAACTGATCGCATCGATTTAGCTCATGAACCAACCATCCTTCAGCCAGAATTGAGGAAGCAGCAACTTAGTCAAATTACGTTTGCAAGTCTCCAGCTTGCCCAACCCAATAGTACTGAACCTAAAGTGTCCTGATTGTGGTACTCTATCACAAGACAGGCTATCAAATCATCAATTTGCAACAATAAAATATCCAAAATAAAAAATAGACATTTGTCTGCTATTTGTTTTATTGAGATTAAACGCCGAATTCAAGAGAATTTCACTTATATGAATGACTAAGAAAGATCCACTTCTCACACTGCCTTACTTAAATACTAAGGAAACCTGGAAACAAGCACAAATGCAATTTTAAAAGTCACCCTCATGTACCGGTGGTCAACTGAGAGAGCGGGACCTGGAAGAAATATCAGTAGTGAGACATGCTAATCACTGAACCACAGCCACATTGTGAGCATGGAATGGCTGACAAGAGAAATACATCAGACTAGTTGATAAACTTACCTTGTAATGATATTCTAAACTAACAAGAAAAGGGAAAGTAATTGCTTGTAATATCCTCTTCTCATTTAATGTGTGTTCTACTTGCTTCAACTTGACAACCTGCACAAAAGACAAATTGCAAAAATAGTTTGAAAAAAAACCCAGGAAATAAATGTAGATTGATGGATTGGTGTTTACAGTTACGCTCCAGGGTATTTCACTTATATGACAATAGTGTATCTCCAAAGAGTTAACAGCAGCACATAGCATAATGTGAAATGTTTATATGTATATGTACAAAAGCTCTGTTGGAAAATTATTGTTCCTCCAGAGTTGACTGCATAAATATTTTTCAATTATACTGCCCTTAGCCAGGTGATCGATGAAATGCTTTAAAACCTAAATACATGTTATGCTAGTAGATTATACCTTTAAACAAAAATTGACAGTTACCACAGATTAACCAATTGCAGTAAATGCTTTTTTGTTTGGATGAGAGTTTAACACCTTACTGAAGGCTAATAGGGTATTTCACATATATGTTGACAAACTGTCCATTTCACACTATTCCTTGCCTAATATGGTGAAAAGCTGAGAGGAAACCTTGTAAAAACCACAAACACTGCAGGAAATTAGATTTTTGCTTTTTAAAGGACACCATTACCACACCTGGCTAAATACATGATAAAAATGGTCTTTTTGAGGGCCTGTATGTGTGGGAGAGTTGTGAATTCACACTTAAGAGGTATTATTGGAACCAGGGTCCGAAATGTCCGGTATCGCATCGCAGTTTGCGATAGAAATACGGCTTGTTGCGATACATTCTAACTTTGGCATCGCTATTTCTTGCGATGCAAAAATAAAACCACCCC
>JAQQZZ010000032.1:334017-344917 GCA_030265115.1 Mopalia vespertina
GAAGTTCACCCCCCCCCCCCCCCTTCCAACCCTATACATTGACGAATATGCAATTATTTAATAAGTTATTCTGTATGTGTTTCTCTATTACTGTTGCACAGCTATATGTATTAGGGGAAACTGACACGAAAAATGTGCAACACTTCTTTCAATAACACACTTTACTCTACTGCACGTAAATATAACAGAACAGAAATAGTCGCTATATGTTCAGATTCAGCGCCTCCTACACGGTCCTCCGACTCAGCGAGTGCAGTTTGTTTGCCTTTTCTTGGCACTTGGCGAAGATAAACTTCCATTCAAGCAAAACACTTTACATGTTATGGTTGTGATAGTGTCCATTCCTATTGGAATACACCGCCAGTATCAAAATGAAAAAATCTTGAGCACGGCGTACAACACCAAATCAAACAATCAATCGATCGATCGGTCAGTTGGTCAGTCATTCTGTCACATCCTGTATACCATATGACAATGCTTGGGAATACAAACAACGTTTAACGAATACAGTATTATATGAGGGAATTCTGATCAGGTTTAAATCAATTACTTATACAATTTTTTACTCTTAAGACAGACGGCTTCAGGCCACCTTTCTCCAATAATACCTCTCATTTTATATTCGATATATGTATATATTTTCTGTTAATCTCTTAAGTTGAAGCTCCCTATTACGTATGCAACACATGCGCGTAATAACTTTTTCATGAACAACCCATGCACTTACACTAGTCTTCAATATTTTATAATGAGCTGTTTGTTGTATAAATTAAAGCCACAAATCAATTAATCGTATATCTTATATATGGTAATTAATCTATTAGCTCTGTGTGATTAATAAAACAAAAGGTTCCAAGAATGTTCCCGGGAGTAATCTATCAGGGAAAACACGTGATCAGCATAAATATGTTAATGAGGGTGTATATATGATATTTAATGAGCAGGTCGGTTTCACGCGAGCTTATAAATATTAATAGTATGTCGAATCTGATAGTGACGCTATATTTAAACGGGCACTGAGTCTTGCCGAACTTACACAGTATACAATCTCCATCACAAATCATCGAAGCTGAAGGCAAAATAAACAAATAAATAACGACGACATATATACAATCCATACAAATCAGCAGTGTGCTGTATCGTTTTTATTTTCACGTTATGTTTATATATTTGAATTCCAATACTATTTAACAGCCAGTTAAACATGCATTTGATGAATCTGACAAATTTTTCGTCACCCAAGTTTGTTATATTTGAAGTTTATTGAATAATAATACGAAAACACACGAGTTTGTCCCGAATCTCGTTTTCTGCTTCAGAACTCAATTCTTATAAGTGAACTGTTTTAACACCTGTATGTAGCCAGTGAATTAACTGATCTGAACAGCTTTTAAGTATCGTACGAGTTTTATATATGAACAAGAAAAGACCAGCACCGTGAAATAATTCAACCTTACCTTGGGCATTAAACGAGGGGGAAACTCGTCTAAATTCGCTTGATTGATTTAATTTCAATTAATCTCTCGTATTAAGAGGATTTTAAACCAGGGCGTTAAGCGGCTGTATATGCCCGAGGGGACAGATTAAGGCCGATAAAACAGAGGCAGTGGTTAATTAGAAGTTTGTATGGCTCACACGTTTTCGTACAGGATAACAATCTATATTAACTCCATTCTTTTATTGTACAAGATTAGAAAATGTTTAAGCTTAACTTAATTTAAATACTGGAATTAACGAGCTATATTGCCCATATCATACACGGTTAGTTAGCGAACACGCCAATGACTGCCACCAGTACAGATAAAACATTAGTATCAGCTGAATACCCAAATTCGGGACATAAGCCATTAAAAACAATCATACTTTTTGCTTTTAACGGGTTTGTAGCGAAACAACCAATTTCTCTGACTTGACGCTCTGACTACTGTTCACAACTCAACCTACGATTCAATTGGCTGATGTTTTACATGGGCTTTCGTGCATTTCCGTCAATGACACTGTTAAATACACTGATGTATTTAATTTTAAGATACCAAATTCTTTCCAAATTTTGGGGAAAACGTTTAAATAGGTATTTGTTTATTCACAAAATAGTTGACTCAAAGTCCAGTTTCAGGTTGAGAAAAAAACTACATAAGTGAGTTTGATCAGGTGCAGTAAATAAGTTAAGACAATACGCATATCTTCACTGCTGATCAAAATGGCGACAGGTATTAGTTGTAACGGAGGCTGCAGCTCGATAGATATCAATTGTTGTGTCGAAAGTAAAAGTATTATACATTATAATGATCTGGACAATTATGAAAATTTCTTTACATTTATCTTACTACTAGGTTCCTGGAATGACACCACATATCTAGTTGTTCTGTTTGGCACATGGTATAGGGTATACGCTATTTCAAAGATATGAACAACCTTATTTACCAGACAATATTCCACGTAAGCACATCATATTAATATTTGAAACAGGCCGTATGGCAAAATAGCTATTTTCTGCCAGTAAACATCAGAGTTTTGTGCATGGTTGAATATATAGCTCATCCCAGTAGTTAACATGTATGTATATATGCCGTCTAACGTTAAAATTCAAAATTAAATATTTTCCGTTAAAACGACTTTGTAGAAACTAAATTAAGTATTTTGTGGAACGGTCCAATTTACTTTAAGCAAATATAAAATCCTTTTATTTACTGTTTGAAGACATCTTCGTGCCAGTGAAATGTCGTTAACCATGCATGTCCGTCAACACCGAGCAGTCAAAAATAATAAAAATAGCTCCGTATTTAAAGAATTATATTAATATTGAAACAATTTTGTGTCGTTTAGAAAGTGAATATTAACAGTACTTTAGTTATTTAAGGATAAAACTCTGAGTTTAAACAGATTCTAGTTCAGAAAATTCTAGGCCGGGTGGCAGAGCGATCTATAGAGATGGCTGGCATTTACTGCTGGCGAGTTGGTACCTAACTCTGAAGGTCGTGGGTTCGAGTCCTACATAGTTGTCTGAACAAGAAGTTATTCAAACTCAGAAAGTATTATCCCAAAATTACTAAAAGACTGTTACTAATTCACTCTCTGAACGACATAAACATTGTTTCAATGGTTATATCTCTTTAATAATGGGGAGCTATTTATGTTAGAAGTTGACTGATTGTCGAAGGTCGATTGGCTGAGTGGTCTAGGGGGCAGGCATTTACATGTGGCGATTTGGTGCCTTACTCTTATGGTCGTGGGTTCGACTCCGGGAAAGGTCTCGGCCTGCACAATTTTCTGATCTAGAATCTTATTACACAATAATGATAATACTGATATATTAACAGGCTGTAGTACTGTTTGGTAGTATGGAGTAGCGCACAATGTTAATATGTAAATAATGATAATACTGATATATTAACAGGCTGTAGTACTGTTTGGTAGTATGGAGTAGAGCACAATGTTAATATGTAAATAATGAAAATACTGATATATTAACAGGCTGTAGTACTGTTTGGTAGTATGGCGTAGCGCACAATGTTAATATGTAAAAGTTGCTACTTTCTTCTTTTACTGAAAGTCTTATATGGACTTGTTTTTTCTGTAAAACCTGAGATGCAGCCCCCAATGAGCGCGGTCAGCTGAACTTGTTTGTTTCTCAGCTAGCTGGTCAGCAGTGAAGGTCTCCCCTTACAGTCAAGCTGATCAAAGCGGGCTAATTGCCATAACCCTGTATATACACGCCCAACTTGTCATAGTTTTGACACACAACAATGCCGATTGCCGAATAAACCTACCGCTGTCTTCATCGAAGATTAGTGTAAAACCAGGGGGATTGAGTGGAGAATGACTAGGGCTTCTGAAGACAAACTTTCTCCAGACGTTACGGCGCCGTCCCTTCGTTCACTCGTCTCCGTTCGTCAACTTGTACTCTGCACTCTTTAAACAAGGCAAATTTTCTTTGGGTCGCTTACCTGTTCCGAACCGCTGAATAAAGGAACAGGGAAGCTTTTACGCCGTTACACTGATATAGCAGAAGACAATGAATAACAATAGTTTGACATAATAATAAAACTGAGTACGAGAAGACATAATCGACGCATAAAAAGCCAGTTTCCTCAAATTGAGGATATAATACGATAAATAATCGGGGAGCAATAAACCACAGTAGGGCCTACTAACGTATTTAGTTTTTGTGGAGTTGCTGTTAGATTAAAACAAACGCTAGTTCACATTTAATTCTTTTTATACTCCCTTTTCTCTGTACTTCAGACTAACTGGCGATTATTTCAATGTTTCTAAAGTGACCGTCTAAGGTAATGTATATGCAATTTGTTTAATAATTGGTCCTCAAAGCTACAAGCCCTTTGGCAGTTTGTTCCGAGAGTAGCAATGCTGTTTTTACTTAGCACGGTAGGAAAATTGACTTTCCAACTTTCTCAAAGCACTTCACATTTTTATGATTGTGCTGGTGTCAATTATTGTTCTAAGTGAAATACCCTAAGCACGGCGTAAAACAACCAAAGCTACAGAATATTGTTATATCAATAGTAAGCTTAAGCTACTGTACACAATGCGCGAAAAAAGTTTGACTTCCATCGAACTCCTACTGATAGCCTCAATCTTTCCACTAGGTTGTATTTTTCACCATTGGGAGTGGCGTATAGAGCAATTCAGCGACAGAGGTGTAGCCTACGTCAACATACCCTCATCAGCGGATGAATATAGTATTCTTGTAAACACAATGCATGAAGCTAAAACTCAGATGAACCATAAGCGTTATTTGGAATTATTTTTAAAGAAATTTCGCAAAAATCTGCGCATACCCTGTTTGCTGGTGGCCACTGCAGCAAGCCCCTAATATGGTCTGAACCTCTTGGTAAATGACTGTCTGAGGCATTTTGTTGTTTTTTTCTGTCACACACGTGGGCGTCATGTAGCACGTCGATAAGTATGACCCTATTAAGTAAATTACTCATTATTATAAGTATACCTCAGAGGGATTGACATAATGGTGAACTACAGCTGTGTGACCAGGAAAATCAGCGTGTTTATGAGGGATATGAGCGGTAGGGAGGCTGTAAAGGAAACCCGTTATGCCGAGCTCCAGCTGCAGGACCAGGGGGGAACGGATTAATGAAGTACAGCTGGACACCGTGAAATTCACGCACGCTGAATTATGTATGTGGGAAATAAATGACGTGCATTTGGATAAAGTGCATGTGTATAGCCCAGGTGGACAGCGAGAGGCAATCACGACCTCGTTGAACTAGCCGGATAGGTTACATATAAAATATAACTGTACGTTAGTTTAACATAAAGCCAAAGTATATAATGAGTCCACACAAAATTTCAATGTTTTACCTGTGTTTGCATTTTTGTCCACACAAGTAATTTGTTTTTTTTTTTGGAAAAGAATGTAACTGTTTTATATTTTAGCTACAACTTTAGACCGTATGCTAAACCAAGCATAAATTATTCCAAACTTTTAACTCCTATTTAAGAAACATCCAAATGCGGAAAAAGATAAAAACCGCCAACACTGTGCCGCTATTGACATGACAGCATTAACACAATGTACGAGTGTCAGTGGAGCGCGTCATATAGACCTGTCATACATTGACGTATAGATTCTGGCTTTGCAGGTGCGTGCAGTGATCGGGCTGACAGTAAACAATGCTTACAATTAAATTTATCTGAAAAACAGAGGCGATTAATAATTTATAAGACTAACGGTACGACATGAATTCGGACCTAGGCCTTCAGAATATCACCTGTCAAGAGATCTATCGCAAAAGGATTTCTTTACGCTCTACCGATATCTTTAGGACAACCATATGTTTTAATTAATAAAATAATGAAGCCAATGTGAAATACCTGTATGCAATAAAAGAAATTAAAGTATACATGGTACAATATGTAACCGCAAATAATTTACACGCACAGCTGATCAAAAATTTGCTGTGTACAAAGATTCGTTTACAAATGTTCCACGTGCGGAATTTGGGATATGACGAGGTTGACTTATATAACTGAAGGTAACCATACATGTTAAGTATAAACAAACAATTAGTGTGTAGTGATGATGTAGATGTCATAATTAAACAGAACTGAGTCATTTTATATATGTATAAAAACACAAGGAGGGGACTGATTAAAAAGCTATTCGTATAGAATGCCAATTAATTATCAGAATACCTAGTCAGCAAACCCGAACACAGGAAAATGTAGTTAATTGTCCGAATGTCAAGTTGTCAACCTGAATAGGTTCTTGTCCAAGTTCCATGTTTTTCGCACAAAGAATACTCTAGCTGTTCGAATGTGAAGTATATCATTATTCAGAAACCCAAATAGTGCAAATGTCATGTTGTCATTCAGATTGTAATCCAATGTTCTTCGATTTAATTATAATTAATGAATCTAAAACAAATACAAATTTTCTTTGGTTAATATTAAAGTCTGAACTAACTTTTCGTCTGTACTTTTCTTCCTGATATAAACATCTGCTTACGTTAAACTTGTCAATAAATCCATGTGAACTTTTTACAAATGTGTATTATTGTGAGTAAATAGCTAACAAGGTACTAATTCGTAATTTAATTCGTATAAAAATTTGATTTTGAATACCTGTAACTTGTCCCCCAAGATGTCGGACGTGCATCTAAGTCCCGCACACCCAAGTTCTGTGCATCCAAGTCCCGCACACCCAAGTTCCGTGCATCTAAGTCCAACACACCCAAGTTCCGTGCATCCAAATCCCGCACATCCAAGTTCCGTGCATCCAAGTTCCGTGCATCCAAGTTCCGTGCATCTAAATCTCGCACACCCAAGTTCCGTGCATCTAAGTCCGGTGCACCCAATGCATACATACATATACGTGACCGATTTAACCTCGAGCCTGCGTCATATGTCATTGTTATGAATGAACAGATGCATGTTTAAACGTTTCGTGCAGACACTGGAATGTTAATTATTATAAACATAAATTTTAGATACCAAAAGAATGACAAATAAATAGAAGTGAGCGTGTAAACTACTAAATATATGAATCATGAAATGTGTAACACATGCAATCACATATCAAGAAGCCCTGTAACCAGAGACCCGAGTTCCGATCTCTGTGGAGGCAAGCACAATTTTATTTCTCTACATAAAAAAATATAAAGAAAAGGTTGGATGAAATGTGTCTGCAACTGTTGGTCTGTAAAGTTTAAACAAATCAGTACTAAAACCCAGGATCATCGGGATGACATACACACGCCGTGATAAAGATATTAATTCAAATATGATACTTTCAAATAGTATAACCAAAAGTCCTTAGATATTAAAGGCTCAATAAAAAGGAGAGAGGTGTACAGCCCCACCTTCCCCGGGGCGATACGGGGAGAGGCAGTGGCAGGGGGAGGGGGACAGAGAGTCTAGGACAAGAGCCACCGTTAATTCAGAATGCAGCAATAGAACATGCTGCAGAATAGTGTAAGTGATATTTATCACGTGATTCCTACTTGAGACTTGACCGGTTTGTTTGTAATAAAATACCTTATGAGGTAAACATGGGTTATCGCGGGTATAACATTCAGCCCTACCTCGTGGTTTTTATAGTGGTTTTTGACAGTATCCACTTTCCATTATTTCTATCTCGAAATGAAGCTGGGCAAGGTTTCTCAAATGTGTATGGTTTTCAAATCCCGAATATTCCTCTGTCTTGGAGGTAAACCACTGCTTGTTTCTCCATAGTTACCACATACATAGTAGAGCGGTTTTTTTGTGATTAACCTTAGATTGTCGGGTTAAAATGGCTTACATCCATTAAAAATAGCATTTCCTATATTGAGTTTGACCAGTCACAGTTCTATAAAATCGGTGCTATAGATGAAGGGACTATTTGCGCTGAGGAGTTCAAACAAAACTTGGGGAGAAATCAAATCAGCCATGGACTCGGTACAGAGTTACTGAAGTGTTGACGAATCATCTTCTTAATCAGCGAAAAATGCTATCACTACATGTGTGCAGTTTGTCAATAGAGGTTTACGTGACAACCTTTCTCTATGCTCAATTTTCAAAGTAACGAGCTATATTTTGGCAATTCGTTCTTTTATGGGGAAACAGTATGGTCAGTACGATAACATAAAAAACAACGATGCAATCGAGCAATTTTCTAGGTGCAATTGTTTTCCGACCGAAGACAAATTCAACTGTACCATGCAAGAGACGTTTAAAAGATTGGCTGACAAAAAAAAAGAAAGGAAATACATCGATTTTCTGTATATTTCTAAGCACTGTCCATTAAGATGCAGTAAAACATTTTTAATATTCAAAGACACAGCGCAATAAAAACAAAAGAGATAGACTGTATATGAAGCAGTTGAAATAGTGATGAATAATGACGAACTGTTTGATATTCTCTCTCCACTGCCACAAAACCTGTGTAATTTTGTCATACTTTTAGAATTTAGAATGTTTCAATAAATATTGACACTAATCCTGCACAATTATCGTTTGTCTTGCTGTTGAATGACGTTCTATTTTTGTCGAGATTTTATTATAAATCATGATATAGATTTAAATCTTAAGGAAGTACACGTGCCGCCATTACACCGTTATATTTATATTTTCTCACGGCACAATTTCTGGGTGCGGTCTATCTCACCCTCACTCTATTTTGTATTTGTCTTTATCCTTTATTTGCAAAAAAGGAAAAATGAGAAGAAAACAAATAATAATAACCCTGATATTTTCCTTACTTCCTGTTCTCCAGTAATATAGGTCATTTATTTAAAACAGTTATGGATAAATCTATAAAATATCATACAGACGTGTCTGTTTCTTGTTTGCAATTTAGCTCTCCACTGATGCACCTTTGACCTATCTATGCTGAGTGGATCATTGGTGTTTTATGTCTTGGAAATACCGTATATGTGACACATACGTTTCTAACCAATCTGTTAAAAACGGCTTCTTTAATCTAGGCAGAAAACTGTTGGTATTAAGGTCGCACATGGATTACGTATTGATAATGAACACAAAAAAGGATGTCTGGAGCGAGGAGGAAGAAGTTCAATCCTACTAATAATTGATATCTCTTCTCCATGGGGAGATCACATGTCGTTCGAGGTTTTTCACTCGGCCTTTGTTCCAACACCGGGATGCCCTGGTAATTCTGTCAGGCATATGCATTAATTATGAAATGCTAGGAAGTGGATATGAGCGTAACGGTCGATCTCACGGTGGTTCGGCAGTGCCTGCAGAGACTGGCAGAAGCACTGCTTTGGTACATCTCCTGGCCAAGCGTTTTATTTACAGTTACTCTCGTTATAATACATGGTCATTTGCACTGTATAAAACCTTAAGCTAGGGCAAGTGTCTCTGGTACATTATGGAAATGGAATTTGGAATACTATAACACGATTTCATGGTGTATTGATTACATGTGTTAAAACTAAAAGTTCGAAGCCACGCGATCTTGCTTCGCCTCTCTCTTACTGGCCGTGGCGTAGATCACACAGCCAATTGTCTCATGTAGCATTCACTCTCATGAGTGCCATGTCACGTGCCGCGGGATATTGCCTTATTAACATCTTCTGATGTGTCCTCGTGCGGCTAAGAAACCATTGAAATGAGCGGTTTCTATGGAAACGGTAACAATTATCCGGAAGCCGCTTATTATTGTAGTTTGGGAGATGGAGAGAGGGCTCTCAACTGTTAGAGTGAAGTTTTATAGCCGTGAAGGTTGAATTGAGAGAAGACGAGAAGAAAACGACATGATGACCTCTCAAGAAGTGAGGGATGTCCATTTCCGATGTCGCAGTCATTCCAGGCTGAAATCGACCCAATTCTCTTCCTTTCCTTTGAGATCTGATATTGATTTCCAGAAGGCCACGTGTCATCTCATCGGGTAGTCTTATCCCTGATAAAATGACATGGCTTCAGGGAAACTTGGAAAGCTTCCTCCAATCTGCCCCGAGAACTCGCTACACATAATGACTGTCGAGTCCGCAATCACTGCCTCAGTAATTAGTGTGAAAGCTATTGGTGTCCACGGGCAGGACTTTAGCATACGAAAGAACAATACGTGAGCAGATTGGAGAAACCAGCTTGAATATGCTGCCATATTACTGCTAAGACAAATCCCTTCATTTCGAGTGTAACTCCGCAGACATGTCCATATGTGACAATTATCTCTAATAACCGCATGGGGTTTATATTTATTTCAGGCTCAGAGGAACAAAGCTAAATTCACAGCAATTTGCTAATTATCTTTTTAATATGACCAAACGTTTTCAGATACTAGTACTATAATCAAGACACCTAATGCATCTTGTTCTCTGATTCTATATACACTGCCATTTTCCTCACAAAATAATCAGACTGTCGATGAAATGTTTCTAATGATAAAAAGGAAAAAGTCCTGAACACAAACAGTCCCCCCTGAATTTGCCTGTAAATCATTTTTAGTCGACATTTTTATGCATAGTTAAAGTGTAAATAAATATTAGGCCTCAACTTTTACTCGTGATGTTTGTCGTACTGTACAATATCGTATGGTATGGATATCTAAAGGAATTTCGGACATTCACACATCTTTATTCTTTGAAAGGTCTGATACTACTTCTACATGTTTACATGGACGTCCAGATCGTTCTTCTTCAGCTCTAATGCTACTTAATTCTACCTATTTACATGGACGTACAGGTCGTTCTCCAACTCTGATACTACTTAATTCTACCTATTTACTAGGACGTACAGATCGTTCTTCTCCAGCTCTAATAATACTTAATTCTACCTATTTACATGAACGTACAGGTCGTTCTCCAACTCTGATACTATTTAATTCTACCTATTTACTAGGGCGTCCAGATCGTTCTTCTCCAGCTCTGATACTATTTAATTCTACCTATTTACATGGACGTCCAGATCGTTCTTCTCC
>JAQQZZ010000032.1:345017-359479 GCA_030265115.1 Mopalia vespertina
ATCGTTCTTCTCCAGCTCTGATACTATTTAATTCTACCTATTTACATGGACGTCCAGATCGTTCTTCTCCAGCTCTGTTACTACTTAATTCTACCTGTTTACATGGACGTCCAGATTGTTCTTCTCCATCTCTGATACTATTTAATTCTACCTATTTACATTAACGTCCAGATCGCTCTTCTCCAGCTCTGACGCTACTTAATTCTACCTATTTACATGGACGTCCAGATCGTTCTTCTCCAGCTCTGATACTATTTAATTCTACCTGTTTACATGGACGTCCAGATCGTTCTTCTCCAGCTCTGCCGCTACTTGATTCTACCTATTTACATGGACGTCCAGATTGTTCTTCTCCAGCTCTGTTACTACTTAATTTTATCTATTTACATGGACGTCCAGATTGTTCTTCTCCAGCTCTGTTACTACTTAATTCTACCTATTTACATGGACGTCCAGATCGTTCTACTCCAGCTCTGATGACTGAATCATTTTTGAATAGTCCGACATTTTTCATGACTGATTCTTCTTTTAACAGTACATCATTGTCATATTTGAATCTGTTTTTCTCAAAAGTCCGACATTTGACATGACTGAATCTTCTTTGAAAAGTTAGAAAAAATGTCATGGATGAAACCTCTTTGAACAGTCTGACATCTGTAGTGGTCGATCCACCCACCCAATAGTTGGTTGGTTGGTTAGTTGATGGCTTATTCATTGGTTGGTTGATATGTGTTTTAAATATTATTTTACTTGCGTCACGGCGATGTGCTGTTAAATCAATGGGGAAGCCATTTTATGTTGGGACCGTAAAATGATCTGTCGGAAGAATAATAATCTAGGCATTGTTTTCAACATTAATCTGTTCCCTTACTTTCTTGTCTTGGCTTTCTTCTGCAAGATAAGTGGTGTATATATCGCTTGTTTCCTTTTTTTCTGTCCAGTTTTAAGTTCATAATGTTCTTTTGCTCTAATCACTTTTAAAATAACCTTTTGTGGGCACAAATAGTAAGCAAGTAAACACACACTTTCAAATCAGGTAAATAAAGCTAGAATAACCAGTTCCGGTCAAACACACACTGCTGGAGGTTGCGGTCATCAAAGTGGCGGCTCGAACAACCTTGGTGGTTTTCGCTGTCTTGACTAACTTCTATAAACTACTACGATTCGTTGTAAAATTACAAAATTTGGAATTTGACATTTTCAGATAGAAGAAGAAAAGATCTTTGTAATGTTTTTCTTCATTTCGTTTTATTTTCTCCGTCTTCAAAGTCATACACACGCCATCTTTGATGTTTGCTATGATGGGAAATTAATGTTCCTCCATTGCTTAGACGAAGCAGAATGACTCTGCTATCCATTATATAATCAACATGACTGGGTCATCTCTGGGAGATACGACATTATCACATTCGCAATAATAGTATTTTTGGCACAAAAATCATCCATATTGTCAGGGTTTTTGTTTGTTTGTTTGGAAGTTCAAATTTTTACTAGATCTTAAAAAATGAAAAGACCAGTCAATCGACGAAGTCGGTCTAGTAATGTACTTCAACTAAAGCCCGTTTAGATCAATCCAAATCCATAAAACGTCGATATAGATTTATAGAACAAAACATAAACAACTTAAGAAATACGTGCTAATCTGCTATAAGAATATAACAGGTTTAGCTTATAGAGTGTTGGTCCTGTTAGCCAGAGACCAGAGTTGGAATCCAGGTGGAGCCAAGCACAACTTTCTTTATCTATAAAATAGAATAATTGTATAAGCTAAGAACACAGTATTATTTGGGAATGATGTTGTTGTTGTTGTTTGGAATCGAATCTTTACTCCTTTGGTACGTCTAGGCGATCAGATGTACTGACGGGCCTTCGCTGTGTGCAGTTCGTCAGTACAGGTCACGTGTCTAATTCGACGGGCAGATAATGTGTGGTATAACCCCAAACAATTTGATTTGTGTAATAATATATTGCGACAGTAGTTCATTTGTGGCTAAAAAAAAGAATAAAATCAAATTCCGTCATTTAAACACCCCCCTCCCCCTCTCCGAGAGTCACCCCACCTCTCCACGAGGCCATATGAGTGAAATAAGCTCAAGTAAGCCGTCATAAGCCTTAGTCAGTCAGTCAAATAAACAAATCATCAGCCTGACTGGTTCAATCTGTAAAGGGCTGTCAGTTTGTGTTTTCTGTATCATCAGTGTACCTCGATCGGATATCTTGTTCAACATTTTCTATCACGTGTTTCAGCTATCACGAACCGGGGAGGACAGTGTCCACACCGTGATTAGAAGAAACCCTTACATTGGATCACCCTTGTTGGTTTGTTTTGCGTGGGTTAATCATCGGGGAACAGTTTGTCACCGATAGTTCAAACGTCGGGAACTTCTGACAGAATCGAAATAATATTTGGCGGAGGTGGGTAAAAGCATCTTTTGCCGGTTGTTTTCCTTCTGTTAGCCCTGATGTCAAACCTGGGATATAGTATACTATACTATATCCCAGGTCAAACTAAGTTGATTGTAATTTGTTAGGCAGCTGGATGGACAGCACAGAAATATCACTTGGGACTTTCACTCGTGTTGTATAAATGACACAATTGGCCTACATCATATGTGCAGATTGTTCATTCATTTTGTGTTACTTCGTACTTCTTGCTATTTAAATAAATAAAAAATAAAAAATCAGTTACATATCATAGTGTTTAGGACGTCAATAACATGTCTCTTGGCGTGTATGTAACAGGCTGGTGAATACAAAATAATTTGTTTTTCAGATAGCCTAGTATATTAAAACGCCAATATTATAAAGCTATAATGTTTTGAGCTTATATGAAAAGGATCACATGTGTATTTCTGGTTATATACACACTACACATGTATAGTTGTAATTGTCTGCTATATACATATATTGTATTCATTGTGAAATTGATTGGACTCGGGCATGTGTTTCCCTGGCGTGTTGTAGAATGACAGGCCCCTATAACTCTAACCTTGGGGACTGGATTCCCACGCTAACCCAGACAGGTGTAGGGCCATATGGTCGAAGCTGAGCACTGACACACAAAGACTCACAACTACGAACTTCGTATCACTCTCGCCACACCTGCAGAAACTCGCCAGATAGCATGTGAAACGAATACAGCATTCGTATTTCATTTAATTAGCTAAACATGTGGCAGCGTCTAAGCAACAGTGGGCCTTCTTTCGCACACACATTATGTTCCTTCTCAAGTATATATTTATTCTACTCATTGTTTTAGAATATTCCACGTTTTGTAATTCTAATGGCAACTAATAATGATGGTTAAAATGGAACAGTGTGAATTTCTGACAGCCCGCGTCCCCGCCTCACTCATTGCTATACCCTTTTGAAGACGAAACGCTTATTCCCTGACAACTTGCGAGCGGCAATTATAGTCCCAATGACAATAGGTTGACAGGGATCGTGTTTAGCTTCTGCTCATCAGTTATCCTATATCTAAGGACACAACTCATCCAGCTACTGACTTCATTGCCAAGCTGGCGAGTAGGCCTGCCATGGTAGATATTTAGACACGATAATCACTGCTTATTACCGACTAAATCGCCAGGTGTGGTGCTGGTCGGGGAGAGGCCAGCTACACTTGGACCGAACACAATAGTGTTAATATATCTGTCCTAATATCGACCGCTTTCTATATGGTCATAACTCAGCTTCGAAATATTTCAGATATTCAGCACGTGTTTGCAGCTAAAGCTTTTTTTGTGAAAAATAGGACAGGGGTGAAGTCAGATTTATGACTGACGATCAACCCTATAGTTATTTTATGAATAGCTGTATTTTTCTGTCCTGAGCAAAGTGTTGTAATACGACTGATAATTCACGGGAGTATAATTTGAAATATCCGTTTCAACACCTGTACATCTATAGTATAAATTGATCGGTTGCCAATTCACAACTCTTACATTATGAGTTCGTCGAGCTGCAGGTGTCATTCGATTGTCTGTATGACACATGGATCTTTTCTCTATTACTTATATCTTTAGTCATTTTAATACCACTATACACATATCCGCACGTTAATTTCGTGTACACCTGAGCGCTTGTATTCTCACACAAGATATATCAGCAAACTTTTGAAATATTAGCCGTGTGGGTTTTGAACCTTTAGTGTCTTCTCGTGGTATAATTCTTCATATAGACCGATATACCCATCCCATATTAACACGTTCAGTGTACAATTTTTAAACAAGCCTGTGTTTTTGCTCGTTTTATGAACGCGAGAGTACATCGAAAATTTCCCAAATATACACCGATTCAGAGTTCTTTCAAAACTTGGATAGAAATCCTCGAGATTCATTTGAACAACCAGATTTTTTTCGTGGGAGTTTTCATGACATATAAAAATGTGTGTTAGTAAGTTGGGGTTTTTACCACGATTTTACGCGACAACGAATCAGATTAAAAGTTGACGATCACTCATATTATGTGTTTGATATGTAACTGTGATCGGCATATCTATCCAATAATTATATCAATGGAGGTATAGTATTGCTTTATATCTATAATCGGTTTTCAATAAAGATTTTAAAAAAATGTAAATATCTGCTGAAAGGATATATAAACGTAATGTTATCTTAAAATGGGTACGGGTGACTTCACCGCCATGGTCTTCCCATCATAAAGGAGATCTTGTATTTAAGATGCCATGGAATGTTACTCGATATAATCGATCAGCCTGTTCGACAATCGGAGAGCTAAAAATCAATCAGTCACAAAGAAAAATCTTTCAGTTGTCCGGATGATTTGGGAGGAATTTGTGGTTTACTTTGCATTGGGCTGGCTAATTGTAACTAGTTCTCTCGTGTAACAGTAGGTGTTTAACTGAACGTTGGCTACATCACGGACAGGAAGGGGGTTTTCTCAATAGTTCATATTGTGACTCACTGGCCCAAAAGGTGTAAGAAACTTCCACCAATGTCACAGGCAACCAACAAGACATGATTGTCACAATGTCACAGGCAACCAACAAGACAGGGTTGTCACAATGTCACAGACAACCAACAAGACAGGGTTGTCACAATGTCACAGGCAACCAACAAGACAGGGTTGTCACAATGTCACAGGCAACCAACAAGACAGGGTTATCACAAGAGGAAAAACCAAAGATGCAATAAAGATCAACTTCGTGGTGGTCCTTAACACGGTGCGCCCCAGGACAACAGTAACCCCCTCCAATCACCTGCCAGTCGATAGTGCCCGTGTATATAAATTAAGGACAAGGTAATATTTCTGGAAAGAAAGGACAGGATATCGCTGGAAAACCGGCCCTCCAAATCAAAATTTCAACATGCTTTCCCCAGAAAACATCACAATACTGAAATATATTTCCTATTTATGTTATATCGAAATGAACATGGTTTACCAAATTCTACAAGACAAAATTAAGACAAAATCATAATATTTGTATTTTAAAACCATTTATTTGTCAGGTTTCTATAATAAACTTTCTGTACATACAATATAATTTCTCTCTATTTTACAATATTTACACCAAAAAAAAAAAAGCGGTGGTTTGGTTTGGGCAATCTCCAGAAAAAAAAAACCCCTTCGGATTAGTTTGTAATTGGAACAAAGGCCAAACAAAAAAAACTATCAAAAATATCACAAAGAGGAGACATTCCCCATAAATCGAGTGACTATGTCAACTCCACTTCGATAGCACCTTGTAAATTAAGTCAGTCCAAAAACAAGCACAAATCAATGTTTAAAAAAAAAAAATGATACTAGGAACAGAACGGTTTTAGTAACCCAGTTTCATCGGATGTCACTCGACTAAGTTTGTAACATTCATTAAAGTTTGTACTGTTTTGTTCTAGAAAGCTCACAACTAAACTGTTCAATGTTCCCCAAAGCTTCAAATATGTGACCAAGTAAAAGGAAATCAACATCATATCAGAGAACATGTTATAACAGAGGATGAAATGAACATCCATGAAATCCCCGCTATGTGGTATCCAATGGCTGATAATTCCGGTTAAAAATGAGATGTATTTTTGGTCCACGGTGTTGGTCAATGAGAATGTATCCACACAAGATGAAATAGATCTGTATAAGATGTACAGTGTGAACAGTGTGTGTGTGGATCATGGGCCCCCATGGCGCCAGTCTGCCGGTCACCGACCCCCAGACCAGTCCAGTCGGGGAGAGTAGCTCACTGCCACCTGAAATAACAAATAAGTCAAAACATTAAAAACAAATTTCATCGGATTAATAACAAACTTTCATATCGAAATTGCACCACTAATACGTCATATTAATAATCCGATAGGCTTTAACTGGTACAAAATCGCTTCCGGATTGTTTTTAAAAAGATAAGCCCTTTCTGTTTTCATACATATAGCCTTTGTAAACAAGCAGGGCTCTGTTGAAACATGATGTACATAAAAACAAGAGTGATATTTTATCATTTCTTTGCCGGATACAGGCGGTGTATTAGTAATGGTTGTACGTGTTTAACAGAGGCCAGGCCTAGGACACCTGTTCGACCTAGTCTGACATGCCGACAATCCGCGAGTCTGACTGGCGCCAGGCTGGCGGGCAGTTTAGCCCGTCAAATCTATACACTATTTACTCTCTTTACACTCCTATCAAAGCTTCAGTTCCCAGACCTTTACTGGCACATTCAAACTTACATATATATATTTCAAGTGGAGACGGGTTGTCCACTGTACATACATTATCGCTATCTTATTACTAATTTTCTAGAAGGGAAGCTGGAAATTGTAGAAGATACTTACATTAGAGTGCTTGTTTCCTGTTCAGTTCCACGAGGGACCTCACTTTGACGTTTGCCTACTGTCTACGGTTTCTGATAAATCGTTCTGGAAAATTAAAAGGAGAAAACAAATGAAATAAAAACTACATAGAGACTGGCTGTACATATAATTAGCTAACATTTACTAGAATACCCATCGATCGTTCATCAAAATCTAATTATTTAAATTGAACAATTCCTTTAGCAAAAATTGATTAACCCCAGAATCGGTATTGGTCGATGTCAGAATATTTTAACATTCTGTTATGATAATTATGCATGTAACACAATCAACCAGGAATAAGTCTGAAATTAGTGAATAAAATCCTGAAAATTCACCTCATTTGAAACTCTGAAGTTGGGTTCCGATTTTTCAGCCAGTGGCGTTCTATTCACAGATGAGAGGAATGGCACAAGAAGCGAAGACCCGCTGATGGAATGACCGGGTTGTCCGTCTAAAGCCACCTCCAAGTCTAAAATATAGTCTATCACATGCTGTAATAACTGAACTTTTGACAGTTTCTTGTTCGATGGTACGGTAGGAACCATGTCTTTTAGTTTGTGGAAACAGGCTTTCATCTCTGTCGTTAAATCCTCTGCTCTTGGTCTACTGATTCGGTAAGAAGAATCCTGCATCACGGAAAAATCGCTCCTAGGTGCGGCGGCCATTGCTTGTGTCGCAGCCTTCATAATGTACTGATGTATGATAATATATCCACGGTATAACGTCACTGGAAATCAACTGAGAAGACAGACTATCATGCGTTCAAGTTGAATCTCCACTCAATACTGCCGATCAGCTGCTCTGGTATGTGGTCATATAGCTAGAGAGCCAGTGGGAGGTGTATTCATAAACAAACCTGATTCAATTTAAGCCACGCCCACTCATTAACGTATGGCCCTGAAACCGATTCCCTAGAGGCCATGATCAGACAACCAGCCAATCATAGGGTACCAAAACACATTGTAGCTGTCAAGAGACTCCGCCCTCCACGAGGCCACCTGGGGGGGTTTAAAACTGGTGTGTCGGAATACAGCACTTTTATCACAGCTAACATAGCCCAGACTTAACCTCTCAGATAACATAATACAACGCACATGTCGATCAGACAAAAAACGCAGATATATTCTTTTTAGCTTCAAATTTTACAAATAAAATGAAGTTTGGTGTAATTTTATTTAGGGGCGATACGTAAGCAAGTAGGTCCGGTTTGTATACTTTTCGCACGGAGTTCACAATCTGCTTTGACAAGTGATTAATCGCGGGGAACAAGTCACAATCAACAAGAGCTCGGGTAGACTGAGTGGCGCCGGACTTGTGACGTCACCCATTCATTCAGCTGTAGACACGGCGCCAGCCAGGCGGTCGCTAACGTTACCAAGCTGTCAATCATCCTCACTTCAAAGAGGCCGCCCTCAAGTGGCTGATAAATTGCATTAAAAATCGTCACCTTCAACCCGTTGATACTTCACACCAGCACACCTGGCAATTTGCATAAACTCGGATACTTTGCCATGTTTTTGCTACATTACGGCTGGCGCCAGTAGTACTGAGAAGATTAAGGAAAATAAATAAGGCTTGTATGATGGTATTTTGGGCAGAAATACAACTCTCTAACGCACCAAAGCGGCCCGCCTGGTTGACAGGTCTGGACTGGAAATCTAAATGAACACGTGCAGGAAGAAACGCTCACAAGAAAATAAATCTTTGTCAGCTGTATGAATAAAACTTGATCACACGACAAGAGGAAATCAGTGGATATGCTTGAAATACAAGAAAAAAATTAATTCACTTCACGCGTTTATTTAATCCGATTTTCGTTTGAAATAAATACCAACTATAAGCCTACATGCGACTTTAAATTGAGACATGACATTTAAACAATATATATGAAAAATATGACTACTCTGCTAAAATTATAATTTATATGGGCATTTCGCTCTATTAATGGAAAATAATTTGTGTTGTTAAATCATCAACGATACTCTAGTTTCTTTCACAAAAAAATGTTTAAACCAGTTCGGTATTAATAAGTATTGCACATGATTGGATAGTCCTGAGGTTCGACTGTATAAGGCACTCATGGTCAGTGGAAACTGGGTAGAAATTGTTTTGACGCATTACAGATTGGATCAAACTGGTCCGGGTCCATTTCAGATGTCAAATTCAAAAGGGGAAGGCAGGAATTCCTCAATTCTGACAGTATTATTGTGACAGCCGTGTAACCCCTATTCTAACATGTTTGTAGATCATCACAGCATGAGACCACAATGTACTCCACATTGTAGAACAATCACAGCATGGAAAACAATATACTGGTAGATAATATGTATAATTGTTAAAGTGTTAATCCTTGGGATGAAGGCGGGTAATCTCCAGCGGAGTGGGATGTCCAGTCAACCAGTGATAAATATCAACACAAAAGAGACAGCATCCCAATCGGGGAGAGTCTTATCCAAACAATGAACCCACTAAACCTAATAGAGGCCACCTGCACAAGCTTTCGCATGTCATAGAATGTCACGCTACTTCCTCAATTCAACAACAGCCTTATTACACAAGCTGGTAATTTCACTTTCATTTCCATTCCATTTCCTCGTCAGTTTCGATAATTTCAAAAGTGGTAATATCTCATCCACTAAAATGTACAATTTCCTCACTGAAGATCCATTTCGGACGCGGCGCGTGGCTCAAATGCTGTGACGTTGTTCGGCACGTGCTGTTTGTATAGAATGTGTGTAGTGGGCGGGCCCTGAGAGCGGGGAGCCTTTGTAAATCTCTACTGCTTGATTGCTCTCTGTAAATAGGGTCGCGTGCCGAATATCGTTCTCAGCCAATCAGAAGGCCCATACTCTTCCTAATTGATCTGCAACTTGCTTGCAGGCAAAACTAAGATTGGCTCCACAAAGAAAGGATAGTGATACGAACATTAGAGTTTGTACAAATCATCTTCCATATGCGAACATGGTTTAAAGTTCAAGTGAATTGTGCATAAAATATTTCAATGCATTTCGATAACCTGTGCTGAATTATTATGTCTCAAATCGAAGAAATTGGCAGATATTAGTTTTTCATCATCACAAATAAAGTATAATGAGCAAGAAGTAGGACCTTAATCTGTGGAAAAAAGCTTTTATTAATCGCAAACATGGGACCTAAATCTTCATTGGGTTGATTTTATTCAACAGAAACTGAGCCTAGTTATGTTTAGAGATATTACCCTATCAATTCTAGAGTGTGTTGTAAAGTCTATTGACCTCACAATATCTGTTTTTAGTTTTAGAATACACTCCGTGTAGTCTCTTATGGCAGCTGGAACAATACTTTTTATTTAGTGACTTTTATAGTGACTGTTGTCAGAGGATCCCATGATTTCTGTTGGATCTTCCAAAAAATGCGTTATAAAAAAAAAGGTGTATGTTCTTAAAAATTCTATGCTGTCATCAAAGGAGGAACATATATTTTCCAACAGAGCAATTGTGTATTACACTTCATGTGATGGTTATGTTCTTTCCACTCTTTGAAAGTATACCGTCTTCATATATGCACTGCCATATAAGTGAAATACATCAATCAATCAATCATTCAATCAATCAATCAATCATCCAATCAATCATCCAATCAATCAACTAATCAATCAATCAATCAATCAACCTACCAACCAATAAACCAATCAATCAAGCAATCAATCAATCAATCAATCGATCGATCGATCAATCAATCAAGCAATCAATCAACCAACCAATCAATCAACCAACCAACCAACCAACCAACCAACCAACCAACCAACCAACCAATCAATCAATCAATCAACATATCAATCAATCAATCAATCAACCAATCAATCAATCAACCAATCTATCAATCAACCAACCAATCTATCAATCAACCAACTAACAAGCCAACCAAACGAAAGATCAATCACACGTAAATTCTCTACAGATCTTTAGAAGAACATCCAGTAAATTCTATAGCACCTTGGTGAAGTGTGTCTTAACATTTTTTTAATGAAATTAGGTAGAACGTCTCATATATTTTATAGTAGTTCTGAAATTCCATATATTGCCTTGGGACAATGTCTGAAAGATTCTGTAGTGAAAGCAGAATAAACCTCTCATGATTTTAACAGATATTACATTAGAATACTCCATCAATTCTTCATAAATATCACAGATTATATTGTGTGTCTAGTAAGAATAGTACATCAATTCTTCATAAATCTCACAGATTATATCGTGTGTCTAGTAAGAATATTACATTAATTCTTCATAAATATCACAGATTATATCGTGTGTCTAGTAAGAATACTCCATCAATTCTTCATAAATATCACAGATTATATCGTGTGTCTAGTAAGAATACTCCATTAATTCTTCACAAGTCTCACAGATTATCACAGTGGGAGCTAACTGTTTGGAAAATATCGTTTATGCATCAGAATTTAATATAGGGGCTAACTGTTTGGAAGATATCTTTTATGCATCAGAAATATGGGCTAAATGTTGAAAAATATCTTTCGTGCATCCGAAATCTGGATTAAATGTTTTGAAAATATCTTTTATGCATCAGAAATGGGGTCTGAATGTTTAGGAAAAATGCTTCATGCATCAGAAGTTCGGGGTAACTGTTTGTAAAATATCTTTTATGCATGAGAGGTAAGGGCTAAATAATTGGAAACTATATTTTTGCATCAGAAGTATGAAATAAATGTTGGAAAATATCCTTTATGTATCAGAAGTAGGCGCTAACTGTTGGAAATTATCTGTTATGCACCAGAAGTAGGGGCTGAATGTTTAGGAAAAAATGCTTCGCGCGTCAGAGGTAGGGGCTGAATGTTTGGAAAATATTTTTTATGCATCAGAAGAATGAGATAAATGTTTTTTAGTCAGAATTAATGGCTAACTGTTTCGAAAAATATATTTTACGCATGAAAAGTATAGGCTAAAAGTTGGAAACTATTTTTTAATACCAGAAGTAGGGGCTGAATGTTCAGGAAAAATGTTTGGAAAATATCTTTTATGCAGGAGAGTACGGGCTTACTGTTTGGAAACTATCTTTTATGCATCACAAGTATGGGCTAAAAGTTGGAATACAGAAGTATTCCAACTTCCAACTTCAGTTCCAGAAGGGGCTGCATGTTTATGGAAAAAATGTTTCATGCATGAGAAGTAAGAACTTAATGTTGGAAAATATATTTTTTTGTGCGTCAGAAATAGGGGCTTAATATTGGAAAATACCTTTAATGTGTTAAAAGAAGGAGTTAACTGTTGGGAAACTATCTTTTATGCATCAAAAGTATAGGTTAAATGTGGAAAATATATTTTATGCGTCAGAAGTATGGGCTAAATGTTTGTTAAATATATTTTATGCTTCATAAGTATGGCTTTAAAATTGGAAAATATCTTTTATATGTCAAATAAAGGGCTAACCGTTTGTAAAATATATTTTATGCAGCAGAAGTATGAGATAAACGTTGGAAAATATATTTTAGGCATCAGAAGTACGGGATGAATGTTTGGAAAAATTCTTTTAGTCATCAAAAGTAGGGGCAAAATGGCAATTTATGGGCATTTAACTATTATGTATAGTGAGTTTTAACAGGCAGTCCCAAAATTTCTACATAGATTTTTGGAAGTGCATCGCTGCCATCGCATAAATTCAATATCGAGTTTGGCTTGAGGAAAACATTCTATTGGGACAAAAAATACATCCTTTAAATAATGAGAGTTTGGCAGAAAATAATCCCTTACATTATATTAATTTTAGAATATTATACGGAAATTCATATAGTGCAAAAGAACCCCATAAATTCTAGAGCGAACTTTTGAAGAATATTTCATGGCTTTTAAAGTGAGTTTTGAAAGAATATCAGGTAGCTTGTATGTCAAAATGAAAAGTCAGGAGTGAGTTTTGAAAGAATATCAGGTAGCTTGTATGTCAAAATGAAAAGTCAGGAGTGAGTTTTAAAATTATTTTACATTTATTCCATAAAAGCTACAGAAAAAAATGCAGAACATATCACTGTTAGTTTTCATTACTCACTATATTTTAAGGTGAATTTTTGAAAGACTATATCCGGTAAAATGTATAATGGGTTTTTATAAAGCATCCCATTTATTCTACAGTTTAAAGTGTATCCAATAAAAATAAAAAGGTGTAATTTGAAAACAATCTCAAAGACTTCTGCAGTTAGTTTTTGGCAGGACGTCACATTCGGTCTGTATTTAGTTTGGTTGTACATCATATAGAGGGTCTACGACATGCTTTGAAAGGCTTTTACAGTCGGTAATGTCTCGGTCACACCTTGACGATTTAGTCAGCGTTATGCCGATGTATCAAAATTTCTCAAAAACGCTGGCATACGCTGAACAATCGATTTTATTTTTAAATTTTAGACGTATACATAGCGTAGTCAATATGCGTTGGAGATAAGTTCGACATAGGTTCAAAGAACGTTACTCATAGGTTAGAAATAAGGTTTGTGTACGCTAGATAGAATCTCGACGTATGAAGACTGATGAGTAACTTGTGTGAATGTGTGTCAACGATTGCATAATATACGTACAACGTATGGCCTGCGTATGCTATACGCTGGCATACTTCGAAAAAAAATGTGTGCACGCACAATTTTTTTCGACGACTTCGCCGTACTACGACGTATGTCCAGCGTGCTCCTAACTTATACAAAACTTACCCATAATTTATTCGACGTACGCCAGCGTATTCACCCTAAAGTGCGACTGACATTTTACCTTGAAGTGAGATTGACATATCAACCTAAAGTGAGACTGACATATCACCCTAAAATGAGAATGACATATCATTCTAAAGTGAGACTGACATAACACCCAATAGTGAGACTGACATATCACTCTAAAGTGAGATTGACATATCACCCTATAGTGAGACTGACATATCACCCTAAAGTGAGATTGACATATCAACCTAAAGTGAGACTGACATATCACCCTAAAATGAGAATGACATATCACTCTAAAGTGAGACTGACATAACACCCAATAGTGAGACTGACATATCACTCTAAAGTGAGACTGACATAACACCCAATAGTGAGACTGACATATCACCCTAAAGTGAGATTGACATATCACCCTATAGTGAGACTGACATATCACTCTAAAATGAGTGACATATCACTCTAAAGTGAGACTGACATATCACTCTAAAATGACCCTGACATTACACCCTATAGTGAGACTGACAATTCACCTTAAAGTGAGATTGACATATCACCCTTTAGTGAGACTGACGTATCACTCTAAAGTGAAACTGACGTATCGCTCTAAAGTGAGACTGACATATCACCTTAAAGTGAGACTGACATATCACCATAAAGTGAGACTGACATATCACCCTAAAGTGAGATTGACATTTTACCTTAAAGTGAGATTGACATATCCCTAAAGTGAGACTTACATATCACCCTAAAGTGAGACTTACATATCATCCTAAAGTGAGACTTACATATCATCCTTAAGTGAGACTGACATAACACCCTAAAGTGATATTGTCATATCACCCTAAAGTGAGACTGACATATCATCCTAAAGTGAGACTGACATATCACCCTAAAGTGAGACTGACATATCACCCTAAAGTGAGACTGACATATCACCCTAAAGTGAGACTGACATATCACCCTAA
>JAQQZZ010000034.1:1582-17013 GCA_030265115.1 Mopalia vespertina
GCTAATATATTAAATATTAAAATTCAAAACTGAGAAATGTGAGGACCTTTTAACATTTTGACTTAAGTATTAAACTGTTTTGTGGAATCGGGCCCTGAGCGACCTAATAGGCCCACAGCTAATCAAAAGAGCAAGTCGTACGAGGCGACAAGCCTGGGGAAACTTAGTTGGAGGCAGTTGGTGGGGGAGGAGAGTGGGCCACTCATTGAGCTGGCGCGCTGCCAATGTGATTGAAATGACCATATTAAAAGTATGGCGTGAAATCTCAATCAAACGAGCCAAGATTAAACAAACTTTTCCTGCTAGCATGTCATTCAGTTTAAGTCTCTCTTGGGATTCATTCTTCTCATCGAACTGTCTGTTATAACTTTTTCCGACAATAGACATTACTAAACCACGTGCCGATACATTGTGTTTGGCTCTTCTGCTGTTTACTTTAAAAATATTTCACAATTAAGAAAATATACATTTTACAACTCTTTAACTATCATCTCAATTGGTTTCCTAATCAAAACAATTCACATTAGGTAACCTCAGACCTCGGGCATCATTATCACACACAAAACAACCATAGACCAGCTCCTCCTCTAACCATCTTGTCGGTTCAATCATTCCCTGGGGCTACTGTATTTGCATCGAACCGTCCGCTCTCAAGATAACCAAATTAGCGTCAAACTTTTAGACAGTGGTAACCGTAAATCGGGAGACGAGGCATTGTATCGCAAATTAATGCTTTTTGCTATTCCAAAATTTCACGTGGAAAGATAGCTTGTCTTGTATTCCAGTTGTTTTATGAATTATGGAAACTTTTTGATGCGTTTTAGTCGAGGTCAGAAAAACATCTCTTGATTAAATATAGTTATTTCACCGTTATAGTAAGATCAGTACGGATCGATATATACCTTATTATGTCTATAGTAATTCTAAAACTCACGAAACGACTCGAGTGGTGCATGTTTAGGGATTTGTTAAGCGGCATTGATTTCTGGTATCTGAGTTGGATATTTTAGCTAAAGGAAGCGTTCTGGATAGATTCGAGGACGAGTACAATTGGACACGAATTAGCAGATGGTCTCGCCTGATATTTGTCAATTACACCAACACGGCTTTCATTGCCACTGGTTTGTTCGGGTTAAATGTTGATTTCCTCTCCATACCGTCGCTCATTGTCGTCTCAGAGTTAATCTGGTTATGGACGAATAACTCTCAATCAAAACAATTCACCGTCCGTAATCTCAGACCCCGGGCACCATTGTCACACACTGCAAAAGCATAGACCACCTCTTCCAGCTAACATGCCATTGAACTTTTCCCTCAGGATACTCTCTCTACGTCGAACTGTCTGCTATCCGGATAACTAAATTTGCACCAATGTATGCCTACACACAGAGGTAAATCGGCAGCCACTACACCGTCTTTTCGTCTTTAATGATTTACCATAGAGGTAAAGTTTGATAATTTCAACCGAATTGAGTTTTTTTTCTGAGTTAATCAAAATATTTTTAAAATGTCTTTTATCATACATAAAAGTTTTGCTTATTCACTTAAATTTAGAAATACCATTGTGTAATCAAATCAGTTTATTCTGGTGCATACTAATTTAGTTGGTTGGGGAAGTTTCAAGTTGCCCTGTTGCTCTCGAAGCTAAGGGAAGTCACGAAGCCGATCTGTTTGGTCTTTGTACTGCGTCTTGTGATTATTCTGGCTAGTCTTTGTTTGTGGCCAGTGGCGTCAAGGGTATTTTTCTTAACCAACTCGGCTGGTACGACGCCATGTGAGTGAAATAGCGTAATGTACGACGTAAAGCCTTAAAGAAAAAAGAAACAAATCTGATGCATATTAATGTGGTATGTCAAGATGATATCAATGAGAATGATCATATTATTTATTATCCTTCAACCAAATTCGTTCTCTTCTGATAAGTCAATTTGCAGGGGGATAAAAACCCGTACACCCCGTGAGATTTCTCATGTCACAAGATTTTGTTAAAGGATAGTTCATGACTCCATCATGTTTCGTATGTTTCCTACCTGCACGACGTCAATAATAGGCAACACGTCTGATATTCTAGTTGAACACTAGTCTGGCTTAAGATCAGTGCCTTGGTCGACCTTATCATGTGTGTGCACTCCTCCCGTCTGGAGACATCGTTTGGCGTTCTTTGGCGGGCGTTATTTTGTGCCTATATTAATATATGGTGCAAATGGTTCTTTCATTTTAGACTAGTTCCTGGTTACATTACAACAACCTGTTGTTATTCTAATTAGTTTATAGATCTATAAGATCTAGCCAGCTCAATGTATTAAATTAAACTACATCTACATTTAATTAAGAACTGCACTCCGTATGGCTTTTCCAATTTAGTATCATCGTTTTGTATTGAATTGCTAGATACACCCAGCATACAAGTCAAAACACGACTTATCAACGGGTTATGCGGATTAAATTTAAAGATTGACTAGTTCCTGATATCGCACAGTAGAATGTAGTATTATCTGAAGATTCTTTGCTTTGTCCGTATAGCTCCAGGCGAGCTGGGTGATCAGCGATGGAAGTCGGTTGGTTAAAAATAATTGGAAAGATTCTTCCGATTTTGAATGAACTAAGAGTTAGCTATAAGATGTCGGCTTGTCGGTTAAAGAGTTATCGAGGGCTCGGTAATGGTTTCCAATCTTCTCACTTAAGAAAATTTATCGTAATAGAGATTCTTGATATAGGGGGGTTTTGACTTAGTGGGGATGTCTGATAGCTTGAGGAGGGATCGTATAGAATCGGAAGTATATCAGTCAGTCCGTCTAGATAACTTCTCATAAAACTGTACTCATTGGTTAGTTTTAGACATGTCATAATACACTTCAAAACTATAACGAAGAGTTGCATGTTTTGCCGAGATACGCGTCTGATTGGTTTGTTTATGTCACTGGAGTTTTAGACGTACTTAAGGTTATGTCATTCATGTGATGGCGTGCCATCCGGATGGGTGAAGGAAACAACCATCGACGCCACGGACAACTATCAGACAAAACATAGCAATTATTGGGCGCAATACAAATACATTACAAGCAGATCGTATTCGTGTTGCCCCTTAGACCTGAGAGCACTAGGATAATAGGAAGCTCCTTCCAAATAGCCCGTACGTATGGTTAAGTGTATTGGTGTACTCAATGACATTCCACTTATACGTTAAATTTCTATATATCTTACTCGGCAGTAAACGGCGAGAAACCTCACCAAAACTATACTCAACGATATCTGGGCTTATAGCCAAAAATATATATATATTTTATACCTGGAACCAAAACTCTACTCATAACTTTTCCAAGTTTAATACAACGATGGGGATGGCATTTAAGGACCATATTTCATAGGCATTTGCATTCACATCAGGATTGGTTTTCTGTAAAAATGAAAATGAAACCCTGAATAAGTAAATAGTTTCATTTTAAAATATTACTTTGATACAAATTTCTGGTAAGCAGTTTGTAATCTATAAATACTGATTAATATGTTATAACAAAGCGCTCAGAAATAATTAACGCTGGGTATGTATATTACCTGCTTAGATTACGTAAGAACGCTTGCGATTTGCATTCCGATAAAGAAAGAGAATTTGAAAGAAATTCAAGACATTTGCAACTGTCCACAAAAACGGAACAAACATGTACATAGTCGTCGGTAATGGTAATAACACATCTACGCTTATACTGGATAAGTACACCTAGTGGGCAACCATTTTATATTTCCACACTTTTATTTAAGTTATTTTATGTTTTGTTTTTTTAAATGAGAGACTTTGCCCTAATATATGTGATTTCGCTCATGACGGCATATCATCCCAAAGGATGAATCGTTTACTGACAATAAACAGTGACAACACAGGACAACCACAAGATGCGAAGCCAATCAGCCACAAAAGTTCGGCTTCTGTTGCTGGCAAACGGTGAGAACATCGCGGCAACAGGAAGCTTCTTTGAACCCAACGTTTTTACCTTCGGAACTGCAGCTGATTAAAGCACATCCCATCAACTCATTTTCGATACAATCTAAGCCCACCTGTGATCTGTTTATTGATCATTAAACATTCGTGGGCTGAGAATTGACTAAACATCCATTGTCTAATTATGGATGTCTAATTGTAGTTAGCGTAAAATACAGATTTCATGGTAATCAAGACACCAAATGTCGTGTTTAAATATGTGAATTCAATTTCGTATGTCATCCACTGCACGGGCGCTGTTATCGCACAGTATTCACAACACGCTATACATAAATTTATCACGAGAAAAACATTTGTCTCTAGTTCACCAAAGTAAACATAGGATTAGTCTGTCCTCAGTCCTTGGTGTTGTTTAAAAACATAAAATGACAAAATGCAAATGGCTCTAGTCGTATCTAAACCTTTAAGCAATGTTTCTGTCTTGCAATGGATTTCTTCAATACTAAATATAGCTTGATTTGAAATGAATTAAAACACATTAATCGACTATTAACAACATTGTTGCACAAACGATATATATACGTGTATCTGATGATGGTTATCAGTTGACTGTGAATAAGTGTATTTCTAAACTTTAAATTCAGTCGGTTTACAGCCAAGAAGGACATCTGAAGCTAACAGACCCCTTCCATACTTAGTTCGAATTAAGCCAGCGTGTTAACGAAAAGCTGAAGGGATATATGATTCGCTTTAGTCTCAAGGGGTCTTTGATAAGTTGAGTGTATAAGAATCTTTCGAATCTGTATTCAAGACGTGAATTTAGCCTCATTGGCTTTGTAGCCTGCTGTGATTGCATTGTAATTAAGTCCGAAATGAATTGATGAGATTTCTCACGATATGAGGGCGAGACTTGCACAGAGTTGTGGGTTGTTGGAATCGATCCGAGTCAGTGTTTACCCTGTCCTGTGAAAAGATGCGATAGAGTGGATGAAATAGGCGCCGCATTATTAGCCTGTCAGTTCGGGTAACGTCGGCTTCCTTAGTCACAGGGAAATGTGTCCAACTGACTGACTGACCGGCAAAAAGTTGGCTGCTTAAAAGGAATTATCTTAAGAGCAACAAGCTTCATTGGAAAGAATTTGTTAGTCTGCGGTAATCAGGGTTACTGTCTATAGACGCCCCTTTGAAGTAAAGATGCCAGAAATTGATAGCAGTGTGAAGCGAAAAGAGTACTTTGAGTCAATGCCATTCAAGTCAATAACTTTAAGGAAGCGGGTCTTTATATAAAGGACTGATAATATACAAAGACAAGCTTAGTTTTGATTGATAGACCCAGGTTATAAAGATTCACCGCTAGTTCTAACCACTGAAACCTCGTGTCAAATTTTCCCGCGAAAGGTTCCGACACATGGCCGATTTACAACTGCGTCTGCTCAAATAAATAGACCCTCATTTACAAACCACGTGATAACGAGCTCGACAAGACGTTAGGATAAATGAACTCATCGCTATCACTCAATAGGGCATTTTAACTCGATAACGGCAGCTGTCAGTAAAATTTATTGAAGTTAGAATTACCAAATTGTGGCAGCGATGTGTCGTGTGTATATTAACACCGAACCTCCCGCGTTGCCGCTTATCTGATCGTCTGCAAAAATGACGGGTATTTTACCGCCAAAAGGGAGATACAAATCGGACTGTATGCATAGACTCACTGCATAACATTATTCTCATAATTAAACTTTTGAACAAAATGGCATTAAATAATCAAAAGAAAAATGTAATCGCTTAGCCTAAGATCGCCCAAGGCTCATCGATGTTTTAACAATATAGAAGTATTAGCTTTAGTGCACTGCAACACACTGGCACTTAAACCCCACTCAAAAGTTTATTTTAATCACTTAAACTGAATAAAGTAGACATTTCTTAGTAGCACCAAGTATATTTTGCAAGCATACGTCATATAGATTACCTGGACATTCTATAAAAAGAACGTTTATGGTCACATGTTCAGACAAGCAGTAGTGTTATACTTCACGTGAGTGGTATTTGTGCTGACACACAAATTCTGCATACGAATATTTTATATTGTATAATTCATCACTTATTGGAAGCAGTTTTGTTGACAAAAAATGGATGATGTTGATATATGCCTTGTATAACGAAGGGAAATCAATTATATAAAATAAATGTAAAGACATGTTTGTTTGTCTTTTTGGGGGATTTTACGCCGTGCTTATATTTATTTCACTCATATGGGGACATACTAGCCCGATGTGTGAAACATACTAGCCCGATGGGTGAAACATACTAGCCCGATGTGTGAAACACTCTAGCCCGATGTGCCAAACATACTAGCCCGATGGGTGAAACATACTAGCCCGATGGGTGAAACATACTAGCCCGATGTGTGAAACATACTAGCCTGATGGGTAAAACATTCTAGCCCGATGTGTGAAACATACTAACCCTATGGGTAAAACATACTAGCCCGATGGGTTGAAGGAACCGCCTTCGACGACATTCATAATTAACAAGCAAAATGCAAAGACAAAATACAAAAAATAAAGGGCCTCATGCTGCCCCTTATCTGTGGTACCACCAAGCCACAATAATGTCCCTTTCAACCTCCCGCGATACGTAATAGATAAATATAATCCACCATAAAGAATAATAGTAAAAATGAAAAGTAAATCTGCTCATGCTCTTGGCTGCTACACTTTTTTTCAAGTTGTAATAAATGTTTTTGTTTTTCTCTTTTTTTTTCTAGGACGAGAAGAATCAAATCATGACGACAAATATTTGGCTAAGACAGGTAAGGATAAGTGGGACTGATAAATGGTCAACATTGCCTTATCTGTATTCAGGACTCGAATCCCAAATCCCGCAAAAAATGACGCATAGCGGGATTATTATCATGGTGCTTAACTGTGATTTACGAGGAAGTATTTTCGTCCCACTGCTCTAACACTATGAAATTGGCCAATTACATTGTAATTGTGCAACGCAAAAAGTGTTGGGTATTCCGTCGTGTCCGTTGACATAATCCAAGTCTGTGATAGCATTGTGACATGTGTACAGAATAGAAGAACATTAGTACCACATAAGACAGAAATAAAGAATGCCATTTGTGTATGTGGAAATGACTGTACCAATCTGATAGGAAACATAATACATAAATGTTGGTGTCCATTAAACCAGAGAAAGGTTAAGTAGTACGGAAAATGTAAAATGTTCTGTTAATGTTTCAGGTGATTTCAGTCTTACAAGATTACATAGAAGATTTTTCTGCGAAATTCGATATTTATATCTCTTAAAGCGCGAAATGGTAAAAACGTTCTCATATCGTGAAAGTTTGTGTACATTCTCAATGAAAAGACGAACTTCTGAGCTATTTAATTTTACCATGTGATCATAAGGTCACTATGTCGTCTTGGCACCAGTGCATACTTTGATTAGATAAAATCATATTACCTATACTAATAAGTATTTTATATTTGTATTCATCTTGAAACACCCCGGCATAAGGGCCGAAATTCAAAAGATCGTAAAATTAAACGTTGCATGGAGAAGCTCAGAAGGTCGTGTTTCAATTTATTTAATACAACCCAGGTATAAGTTTTAATGAAATATGTTTTACTAGCTGATGGATATTTCTGGAACACTATTGTAACATTTACCTTCAAATTTTGCAAATTAAAGTGGATTGGAATGTATTGTAAAATCACGGGAAATCTCGCATTTATATGCCATCATTTATGGCAGCATTACAAATACGATGTATCCACTGTCGTAGCGATATATCCTGATTTCTGTATGCCAAACAATCTGTCTCAACGAAACGGAAGCCCAGCGTTAATGTGATCGCGAAATTCGTCTAAAGCTTGGCGCAATACCAGTCATCTTCGCGTTCCTTGAATGTTCATAGTGGCGGAAGATCCCACTGTTGGCTAGAATAAGCATATGCTCAAAAATTGTAATTTTCTCCGTGGGCGAGATTTCATATTAGGTTGGTCACAGAGTGTAACAAATATCGAATGTTCTCTCGCTTGACTTACGAGACCTTTCCTTGAATAACATAGCCAAAGATTAATAAAGTCGCGGGAAATCCCTGAATCGGAAAATGCCCCAAGAACGAAAGATGTATCCGCAACAGTGACTGGCCTACGGAGTCTAGTCTCATGAATAACATATTAAGACTCCGATCAGGTGCCTTGCAGTTCTGGAAATTGAGACAATTTAGGATGTTTTGCAAAATGATATTTACCGATGTGCAGATTTACAGCAACTCAAGCAATTGGCTTTTTTCAGAAGGCATATTCTCTCAAAAATTAAAGAAATAACAACAATTTTTTTTTACAAAATAAGGTCCAATAATGTCAATTTATTTTGTTTAGTGCTGAACTGTCTTCTAGCCATTGGTAGTTACTCAATTGAGGTTACATGTATAAAACGGTCTATTCATTCAATATGTCATTCAAGAAACTACCAATTTAATTAGATTTTTGAAATTTATGTTTAATGTTGAAAAATTGAATCGGTACGCTATAATCGATTTCAACATTGAATATCTTATCAAACTTTAAAAAAAAAACATCACTGCAAAGAAGTGCGATTTGCACACTTTGTGAGAACAGAACACCAAATAAACATCCTCTTTGGATAAACAAACGTAGATATATCATACTAAGTGCAATTATGTTTATGCTTTGGAAATATCAGATGTCAGATTCTTTGACTGCGGTTTTACGTCATATTTAGGGTTATTACATCCATATGAAGGTTTGCCAGCCCAGCAGGTGATGGAAACTGGCAACAGTGATGGTTACCCAATAATACACGCTGCAACTAGATTGATTGATTGACTGTTTTTTTATGCGTTGCTTAACGGTACTTAACTTAACGGACAGCGGTGTAATCAAACGATAATTAACACTAGCACAACCATAAAACGTGATGTTAAAAGAGAGTAAATCTATATCCAGTGCTCAGTACTGCTAAACTTGAAAACAAAATGTACCTATCCAGAGATCTAGTGCGACTAGACAAAAAGTGCAAAGCCACCTAGAAGACGTCAAAGCAGGAGTACCAACTGGAAGATACTTCAATCAACCGCTTGGCTGTTTAGAACAAAATATTTAAAAATTCATCACTTATCATTTTATGCTAGAAAATAAGCTAAGATAAAAATATTTTCCGAGAAAATTCAAATGAATCTGCGACATCACTTAGAATTTCGAAGGAAATCGAATTTTTCCCCTACATGCGAACCGACCCTTTAGCCTCTTCGATCGAGACAGACCATGGACGCAACTGGCCTCGAGCATGGCGCGGTAACATATGTGCTGTAATTCGGAAAAGCACATCTGGATGTCCCTGCTGAGCCGATACCTTGATTTCAATGGAACGTCCAAAATTATAGTTTTAACAAAGCATCTCCATTCCAAACGAATCATTAAGGTGCAAGACCGGCGTAGGTTTCGTGACGATGAAGACAATACCTCGTATACCTCATATTTGCTTTCCGAAAAATGGAGAAACATTTATTTTGGGTAAAATTCCATTATTCGAAAGTTAATCGGATTTGTATACTGAAACACATGTGATTTTGACTGCTCATTGTTTTTCTTACATGCTATTCAAAAGGAATGGGTAGATTATAAATTAACATGGCCGCCAGATGAATATGGAGGGGTTGATAAAATGTATGTCCCCTCCACTAAAATCTGGTTACCGGATATAGTTCTGTACAACAAGTAAGTTATACTAGGCAATGGCTACGTTTGGAAGACAGTTGCATGTATTGTCATGTAATCACCTGCCATAGCTCATAATCCAAACCAACATATGCATAATTGGCTACCTTTAAAAAAAAAGGCCAAAGTTTCACTTAACAATTTATCAACCTTCAGAAAGTTATTATATGGTAATTTCTCATTGTGTACTAAAAACTTAAAGCTGGTGACCAATACTGTCTTCTATTATAGTTAAACAGTACTGTAGGAAGTAGACGTCGCATTAAAATGACGTTATATGTTGTTGTTGTTGTTATTGCTGATGTGATGTTGTTGTTGTTTGAGAATTATTGCCGCCATTCCTGGTCCCTATCGTAGTCTAAATATCAGTGGGTTTCGTTTTTAAGTTAAATTAGTCAAGCTGTAATACAAGTTCGTGGTGTGTCTGTGTTTCTGTTATTTTTTTGTAGCTGCATGATTGATACATTTTGAATCAAAGCACTTCAATATCAAGAATTGTCTTGAACCCGACACTCATTGCATTGTGGAACAAGAGTATACTTTTTCATTTCCACGGCGTTTTTTCAAACCTTCCCACTAATAATCAATATGCCATGCCAAAATACCTGGGTTTAAAAAGGGTTGATTGATTTATCGCTGTGTTACGACGTGCTCAAGAATACAAAATCGTCGAAAGCATGCCCATTTTCTATTCAGTTTATTTGAAAAGTACCGACAATTTGTAAATAAACTTTGGCATGTTTTATGTTGTTGTCATGTATAGTTTACACAACTTGAGAATGCATTATTGTTTCTTGATATTGTTTTGTTAGCTTAAATGCAGATTCTGTTCAATGACGTGAATGTTGTTGGTATATTTGTCCTAAGTTTTCGTCTGTGATTTTTATTTCGTTTTGTTGAACTGAAGGAGTGGAACGATACTAGTTTAACATGGGTTGCCGCTGAATATGGTGGCATTGCCAAGATGGAGATTCCAGCGTCTATAATATGGCTTCCAGATATAGTTTTGTACAACAAGTAAGTGGACTTGAAAAGTTTTCATAAGGAAAACAAAAGTTTCTATTTTGGTGTGTTTTAACGATTCTGTAAAATGCGGTAGGTGAACCATAAAACTGTAACTTTTGGTTCCATTAAATGAGTGTTCGGCATATCAATGATATCCACAGAAAGCGTAGTGTGCAAAACCTTCTAATCAACCAAAAATCTACTAACAATCCACCCGACTATCCTCTCATTCGTTCCTCTTTGGTGCTAACATAACTTACCCAAAGTTATGCAGGTGATGTCGTATTATCAGCTGCAGAACATGTTTTACAATTCATTTATTGCACGATCTGTGTGTGTATTGACTGTTGTGTTTTGTAAACTTTTATGTTAAGATGTTTTCGTTATTTTTACCATCTTAAAATCAATGTATTGTAAAGGTTATTAAATATTTCTCTTAGTAGTCAAAGTTAAAGTTAAGATTGTAACAATCAGATCAAACAAATTATCTTATTTTAGTTTAATTTCTATAATCAAATTGTAAAATATATTTAACTGTAAGTATATTCGTATCTTCGATAAATTTATTTGTATATTCATATGTATATATCTGCAATTACCAGTATCGTATATATATATATAAATGTCTACTAACACCTGTATTTAGCAAGACAAAGTAGCCCTTGTCTTGTGTCGACCTTTTTTTCAGTGTATTCCTCCACTTGCCTCCTCAGCGTTGCATGTTGTACACACTGGGTTTATGCGTGGAAATAGAGTGGAGATTCATGATGTAATCACTCAATTCATTGTATAAATGGTAGTCTGTTCAAAGGGTCATAAATGTCTAGCAACCCCCCATAAATAATGCATAAACCCCATTAAAAACACACACAAAAAAGCTCCCGATACAATTAATCACCAAGACTGACAGGACAAATAGAGAGCCTTCGAGTTAAAATTTCCCTAAAATTGCCATCCCCTTATCAGTTTGTCGTCCATGTTTTATATCAGCCCAAAATCATGAAACAAAAAGCCATAATGCATGGCACATATAACAATACCACTTTTTAAACGATTTACAATTGCTTTACTAACTTTGTATGAGTTACCCAAAATCCACTTTGAATTCTGCTATACACTGCAAAAAAAAAGGTGATAACTTCAATTTGAAGCATGGCTATTTGGAATGGCAGAAAGACAAATCCTAAATTTCTAAGCAATTATTGTTATTAAAAATGACACTTATAAATTAACTTTAAAATGCTTGATTTATTTCTTTATGTAATGGGTTAATGCTATGATTCGCCGTTACGGACATTGATCGGCAAAGACGCATATCATTTCAGTTGTGCTGCACATTTCTTCTTTTACTGAATTTAAAGTCTATTAAAAAAAAAAAAACATTAAACGCTAGGGGATGGAAATAAATATTCGAAATCATTATATTAATACAAACTAAACAACTAACAATTTTATACAACTAATATTTAAATCTTGAACATAATGCTGTAGAGAAATCTGAAATAACAGAAATAAAAAATATTCTCTTCGTCTAAAAATGCTCATGTTTGAAGAGGTAATTTGTTTGGTGTGCACAGCTTGAGCTAATTGCAGTAGAAGTAGACTGAAACTGATCGGAAATCTAGGTATTTTGAATAAATGAAGAGAGAAATTTTTGCTTATATAAAAATATAAACTAGGCTGCAACCCGAGTTCGAATGCCGGTGCAGGCAAGCAACATATTTTATTCTCCACAAAGAAAAATATAAACTTGGTTAAAATAATAGGTCTCAAAATGTTCATGTTTAAAGAGTTACTTTCTCAGATGAGCGAAGCTTGTTCTCATTGCAGTATCAATATATTGAAATTGATCCCAAAACTATGTATATTCTAAGTTGAAACCCGAGTTCGAATCCCGTTGTAATTAAGCAAATTTTTTTTCTCCACACTAACAAAAAAGAACTAGGCTAAATAATGGTGTTTGTCGTTTTTTCTGAACGAAACCGTACTAACAAACAAATCCCGAATCTACACGCTTGTGCACAAGGGTTGACTTTCATGACAGTCAGTAGGTAATATTTCTTCTGCAGTGTAAATCTTAACCATTGCACATCGAAATAATAAAATACTGAAAATCCATTGTGCGTTACGAAATTCAACCTTTGTACATGTATTATTTAAAAATATAGTTTTAAGGATTTTAATCAAAAATATTAGGACTACCGGTTAAAAAATTTCCAAAATTAGTATTTTTCAATTAGTTGTAAGCGGAAAGTAATTATTGATAAGTGTTAAACACCAAACTCAATAACATTTCACTTATATGTATTCAATCATTAAAGAGACAAACCAACACGGAAATAAGTGCTTTCCTTTATAAACAATGTCCCTATAGCTCGTGCTACCTTCAGGGACAAGGCATGACAGGAATAGGGAACACACTATTTAAAAACAATCAGTACGCATGGCAGTTAAGTGACTTCCCTTCAAGTTTGCGTAAAAGTCCCATGCAATAGCACATTTGCCTCGCTTCACTATTAACCAGCATGTCACTAACATCAGCTGCCGTTTTGCCGTTATGTGTCACTAACGCATGACTACTCACATAACATAGCATGTGCAATAAGATTGGATGTGTATTTCAGTGCTGATGGGAATTACGAAGTGACACTGATGACAAAAGCCACATTACACCATGATGGCCGGGTTGTTTGGGAGCCCCCTGCAATTTACAAAAGTTCCTGTACGATTGATGTAGAGTTCTTTCCCTTTGATGTCCAGCTATGTTCCATGAAATTCGGCTCCTGGACCTATGACGGAGACCAAGTGGACTTGGTACACATTTGCTCGCCTAAAGGCAAAGATGACAAACCTATCCATAGAGGGGTAGATCTGAAAGACTTTTACCCTAGCGTAGAGTGGGACATTCTAGAAGTCCCAGCTAAAAAGAACCAAAAATTTTACCTTTGCTGCCCTGAGCCATACCCAGATATTACCTTTAACATAACCATGCGTAGAAAAACCCTATTCCATACAGTCAATCTGATCATTCCCTGCGTAGCAATTTCTTTCCTTACTGTCCTAGTATTTTATTTACCGTCCGACAGTGGTGAGAAGATTACTTTGTGTATCTCCATTCTACTTTCGCTGACTGTGTTTTTCTTGCTGCTGGCGGAGATCATTCCGCCTACCTCAATAGTGGTACCGCTGATTGGCAAGTACCTTCTGTTCACAATGATATTGGTGACGCTCTCTATTATTGTGACTGTCATCGTTCTCAACGTTCACTTTCGGTCGCCATCGACGCACACGATGTCGCCATGGGTGCGGAGGGTCTTCCTTAACATCCTACCACGACTACTGGTGATGAGGCGACCGAACATTGAGAAAGAAAACCGACCGAGGGTCGTGGTACGAACCTGCAATGGTCTAGAAGTCAGAGATCAATACGGCGAGATAAAACGACTAAGCAGGGAATGTGCATTCGACCTGCCTTTGGGTCCTTGCACGTTAAGGGGCAACCAAGAGGACCTCTTGCCTGGCGAAAGCGAGACATCTCCACGGTTACGCCATCGCCAATACTCGCCAGACGCTATCCAAGCCATGGACGGCGTCTCCTTTATCGCAGAACATCTCAAACACGAAGACTACTTAGCGGCTGTAAGTACGCCACTTATAAGTTCATCGATAATGTAAGATTTGACAGGTTAATATTACAGGTATAGTTTTTCTTCCTTTTTTTCTACAGAGGGCTATTCACTATCTACGTTTACGCTGTTTCTCCAAGTTCAGCTGACTGGTTGTAAGGCGCCATAGCCGCATTACCATTAATGTAGGCCAAGGTGTCTCGGTGTAATTTGACAACTGATGCATCTGTAATGTTAAACATTCTTCAGTAATGACTGATGTTATAATGAATATAACTTCATACTTTTTTATAAATAATTTCTTTTTTGTAAAACTCAATAATGTGGATTGTAGAAACAGTATAAAAGCGGCTTCCTCATTTGGGACTTCATACCAGATAAATGTGCTATTTAGAAATCTAACACGCGTTTGAAATATTCTATTGTTTAAGGTACAAGAAGATTGGAAATATGTGGCGATGGTACTTGATCGATTATTTTTGTTAATATTCACCACAGCCTGTGTGGTCGGAACTTTTGGCATAATTCTTCAGGCACCCACGATCTACGACGACAGACAGGCGCTAACAAAGGAGGACACATGCTTTCAAGATAAGGGTATACTAGACGAAATATCCCGTGGAGACTAGACGAGATAACGCGTGGAGACAACTAGACGAGATATCTCGTAGAGACAACTAGACGAAATATCCCGTGGAGACAACTAGACAATATATCCCGTGGAAAAACTAGACAACACATCCCGTGGAGACCACTAAACAACACATCCAGTGAAGACAACTAGACCATAGACCATATATCCTTTGGAGACAACTAGACCAGATATCCCGTTATAATAACTAGACGAGATTTCCCGTGCAGAGACATCTAGACAAGATATCCCGTGGAGAAAACTAGACAAGATACCCAATGGAGACAACTAGACAACACATCCCGCGAAGACAACTAGACAAGATATTCCGGTGATACAACATGTTCCATGCGTGTTTTAAAATATTGGTATAAACTCATTTCTGATAAAACGTCTCTAATTTATAACGTGTATAGATTAGAAAGAGATAATATGATAAGACCGAGAATAAGTAAAACATGGCTAAACCAGGTCAG
>JAQQZZ010000034.1:17113-33907 GCA_030265115.1 Mopalia vespertina
AATAACGTCATAATGTTACGTAATAGAACAGGCGACAGCAGTGCGACTGTCGCGCGACAGTAGCATCTAGTAAAAAAATTAATACATAAAAAGTAGTGTTTTACATTATTTTCGTGCAGCTCGACAGTAGCGTCGCGTCCGGTGTGAATTGGCCTTTAACGTACAAATAATTGTGTAGCTAAAGCTTTATTATTACGAATAATAGCCATCTGTTTTAAAACATAGGTCATCTATTAATTTAGACCACTTTCTCGTGTATAAGCAAAAACAGCTCAAATGTTTGCTTCGTCATTTATTATTAACGCAGCCCCCACGCAGTTGTTTTTTATTGTCTGATATGATGTTTACTGTAACGACAATTTCTTCTTCTTTTTTCTTCAGTGCATATAGACAATCCATTGCCTAGTCTGGAATAAATAGGTCGAACACATAGGTTTGGGAGCTATCAACTTGAGACGACCCAAACGTGTGGCTCTAGGTGTGAAAGGATGGCCATTCGACGAGCTCAGATGTGATCAAAAGCCGAGTAGCAGTTCTTGGGGATTGTTAAACATACAATAACAGACTGGCAACTCGGAAAATGTTTATCTGAACAATAGTAAAACTTTGCAAACCAATATCGCCCAACTCTCTTGGGAAGTAGAAGTGACAGTTGTTTAATTTCTCTAATCGAGTTAACGCTCGTGGTATCGCGTCGCGGACTTCTCGAAGCGCCACCTCAGTGCCATGGAAATTTAATTACAGCTGGTTCAATTACTGCTTCTATGAAGACTAAACTAATTTGAGGTAATTGTCAATAGGCTCGTGGGAGATCTTCCGCGAACCTCCACTCCTGGGGCATTTTTTACCATTTACAACAAAAAACAAAATAATTACACGTTGGAGCAGAAGAAAATAATACTGGAATAAACAGCATCATATGTTAGCGATTTGAAGCTGCTAGAAACAAATCTGTTTAACTTGGTTTCTTCTCTTACAATAGTAACAGACGTGTAATATCAGGTCTGGAGAGAAGGGTATATGGGCTGCTTATTACATTAAATTAAAGCGATATGTGCCTACAATGATATTAACGTAGGCCCATGTGTAATCCTCGGGTAAAAGAACAACACTATATAAGCATTGGTTCCCTTCCATAACTCGCTGCTCTTTTTGCTGGCTTGATTTACCTATCCGTCAAATTGTTTTTTTAGTTCTATTTACTTATTTACTAGTATTTATTTCAAGGTATTTCACTTGTTTGCATATTGTGGAGTTGTATTAACGTCTGCCTATACATCGAAGGACCTGGCATTTTTCTCTACACATGGAATTCTTCACTTTTATAGCTTCATTGCTCTATTGACTAATTCCGTTTATTTTTTACTTGTATTGTAATTTATTTTACTTATAAACTAAACCTCTTGTCCCACTTCTGACAATTCCCACTTTTGAAATTGTCTTAACTAGGCTTTTGTTTACTTTTTTGTTATTCCACAAAAGATAAACTCAAGGCAATTCGAAACTTGAAACAGAATGGGACGCGGAAGTCTGTGTATGTACAATCTACAAAACTGGTATGTTCTCTGTAGAGCCCTTGAAGTTGTTGACTTCTATACAATCCTTAACCCTTCGATAGAATGCTTCAGGTTGGTTATTCTTCTGTGCAATCCTCAATCCGATAGTGCTTTTTTTTTTTATAAAATCGTCAACGTTGGCTAGTATTCTGTTGGCTCTTCAGGCTGGTTTGCCATGCAATCCTTAATGTGATAGTATTTTTATAAAATCGTCAACGTTGGCTAGTATTCTGTTGGATCCTTCAGGTTGGTTTTTCTTTTGTGCAGTCCTTAATCCGATAGTGTTTTTTTTATATATAAAATCGTCAACGTTGGCTAGTATTCTGTTGGATCCTTCAGGTTGGTTTTTCTTCTGTGCAATCCTTAATCTGATAGTGTTTTTTTTTATATAAAATCATCAACGTTGGCTAGTATTCTGTTGGATCCTTCGGGTTGGTTATTCTTCTGTGCAATCCTTAATCCGATAGTGTTTTTTTATAAAATCGTCAGCGTTGGCTAGTATTCTGTTGGATCCTTTAGGCTAGTTTTTGTTTTGTGCAATCCTTAATCCAATAGTGTTTTTATAAAATAGTCAACGTTGGCTAGTATTCTGTTGGATCCTTCAGACTGGTTATTCTTCTGTGCAATCCTTAATCCGATAGTGTTTTTTTTATAAAATCGTCAACGTTGGCTAGTATTTGGTTGGATCCTTCGGGCTGGTTTTTGTTCCGTGCAATCCTTAATGTGATAGTATTTTTATAAAATCATCAACGTTGGCTAGTATTCTGTTGGATCCTTCAGGCTGATTATTCTTCTGTACAATCTTTAATCCGATATTGTTTTTATAAAATCGACAACGTTGGCTAGTTTTCTGTTGGATCCTTCAGGCTGGTTTTTCTTCTGTGCAATCCTTAATCTGGTAGTGTTTTTAGAAAATCGTCAACGTTGGCTAGTATTCTGTTGGATCCTTCAGGTTTGTTATTGTTCTGTGCAATCCTTAAGCCGATAGTGTTTTTTTTTATATAAAATCGTCAACATTGGCTGGTGTTCTGTTGGATCCTTCAGGCTGGTTATGCTTCTGTGCAATCGTCATTCCGATAGTGTGGTGTTTTTTTATAAAATCGTAAACGTTGGCTATTATTTTATTGGATTTTTTAAGCTAGTTATTGTTCTGTGCAATCCTTAATCCGATAGTTTTTTTTTATACAAATCGTCAACGTTGGCTAGTATTATGTTGGATCCTTCAGGCTGGTTATTGTTCTGTGTAGTCCTTAATCCGATAGTGTTTTTTATCAAATCATCAACGTTGGCTAGTATTCTATTGCATCCTTCAGGCTGGATATTGTTCTGGGGCCCGTTGTTCAAAGCGTTTTTAAGTTTAATCCGCAATTAGATGACGTCAAGCCGTGTTGAAGGTCTATCTTAAACTCGGTATTAGCGATTTAATCTGGTGCTAGCTGCTAATCGTCTTCTGAGCAAGTGGGCCCAGTGCAATCCTTAATCCGATAGTGTTTTTATAAACTCCCCAATGTTGGCTAGCTTTCTGTTGGATCCTTCAGGCTCGTTTTTGTTCTGTGCAGTCCTTAATCTGACAGTGGTTTTGTTTTTTTTATAAAATCGTAAACGTTGGTTAGTCTTTTGGATCCTTTAGACTGGAAATTGTTCTGTGCAATCCTTAATCCGATAGTGTTTTTATAAAATCGTTAACGTCGGTTAGCATTCTGCTGGATCCTTCAGGCTGGTTATTGTTCTGTGCAATCCTCAATTCGATAGTGTTGTATACCATCATCAACGCTGGTTAGTATTCTGCTGAATCTGTCAAGTTAATTAGTGTATTGTAGAATCCCAACATTTGGGCTAGAGTTTTGTAATCCTTTAAAGTGTATTAGTTTGTTCTCATTGTTGATTAGTGTTTTGTACAATAGTCAAATGCTTCGAGGTTTGTGCAAATCGTTAGTTCGGCTTCTTATTTCACGGGCATATTAAACAAACGTTAGTCCGCATTTTAGTTCGCGGAATAAAACAAAACAGCTCGTTCTTTACTGATTAGAAAACGTTGACGATGAACGACACCTAGGATTCGAATTATTACATAGGAAGTGCGTTAATGTGTTATTTGTTAGTACGTACATAAAATAAAATCACGAACTAAATGAAAACATAACTGAATCCCAGTAATCGTCATACACAGATTTATGTCACCGGTCGATGAAGCCAGCATCAATTCGAAACAGGGCGCAGATAGTATACACACGCAGTCAAATAACCACACAACGAAAATATTCCGGACTACAACTCTTGGGGGGTGGGGGATATAGTGCGTGTGTGTGTGCGTTTGGTAAGTCAGAGCAATCTATCTGATCTGCAAAAATAAAGCAATAGTTAAGTAGTAATAAGAAAAATAAACGAATTAGTATATTGTCGACATTTACTGTCAGTTGGGAAGCTTTGTTTTCATGATACAGCACATAACTCCTGTGTATTAATATAAAACATTAACTGAAGTTTCTTAATAAATAAAGCTTAATATGAAGTAATTAGCCTGCTGCTGAACGAGACAATGGTTAATTAGTCGATAATTATTCCTCCGCTGTCATACATACGGACATCATTAATTGAGAATATAGGTAATCGATTTGATCCCCACTTTTCCTATCTGTTATAGCCGGATTCATGTAAGTCGAATTATATTACGGTTAGACTTTTCCTCACAATTTATTGGCAGCATTTATCAATGATTCAATCCACTAATGCTGTAGATAAAGATAAAGCGATTTCGATGGTATCCCAATAATTAGATTCCTGCTTGATAACTTCTGCTAAATAACATTAATTCGATTGCAATAGCTGATCTGATTAGAATGATATTAACGGTAATCCACACCACCCAGTTGTAAACAGTTTCTTTTGTTTGCTGTCATGTTTACACACAAACAACATGGGTTAATATAGGTCCACACTGTATGTGTGATGCTTTTTTTTCTTCAGAAACTGTGTAGAGAACAAAGATTTGAGTTAAATTTGAGTTCTTTAATAAACATATAACCATGAATTCATTTTAGCGTGAGGAGTGTTACATCACTCAATGCAATGACTGTTTGCCTCGCCAGCTTAATAGAAATGTATATTCTGGACGCATTCTAAGATCATGAATTAAACAGACATATTTTTTTTAGTTTGGGACGTATTCAAAGTGATTTACCAAAATGAAAATCACTTCAGGCTTTTCTTTTTTCATTATAATGTATATTATAATTTTTGTAAATGTTAAAAATTGTAGTGAAATAATTCTATCGTGAGTGAAAAAGCGAGTACTTTTCTCTGTGCATATGTAAAAGTGAAGTCTGAGCGAGACACCCACCCGACACCTCCCACCCCCACCCCCATCAGGGGCATATACACAGATGCTCATTGTCATTATACGTTAAAACAGAGCGTGGTTATCCGTTAATAATGGTTGTCCCAATGATTCCAGTATAACTGTGGTCAAGTTAATTCATTTATACCTGGACATTAATTTATTGCAGGACGTGTAATCGCCAATTCTTTGGCAATCTGATGGCTCTAGGCTAGCCCTCTTAATACAGGGTTAAGTCTGGCTATTGCGCCCGTCCATACAGAAGCACCGACGTGCGTTTATATAACTAAACCGGAGTTATTGCGCGGCAGACAACTGACTGACGTTCATAAGGTGTCGCCAGGCACGCCACACCGCTAACAACGCAATACCGAAACCCTGGAAAATTAAAGAGTTCATTGTAAAGAGTTTTCCATCAGACATCGTAATCGTTATGGAAGACCAAATGACCGGTTTTACTGTGAGCGCTGGTTAATAGTTCACTACGTCTTAACCGTAGGCACAATAAGAACGAATTATAATGACTTTTACTGATATTACCCAAGCAATTATACAGCAACATTAACTAGCTTCAATGAAAAGTCATTAGTAATAATATTTTGGAATATCACTTTGAAGTGAAACCTAGCATTATGCTGAAATAAGAAATATCACAATTGCGAGAATTCCCCATCACATTTCCACTAAAAATATTCCCCAAATAAATATAGAATTTCTGTTGCTGTTGTTGTTGTCGTTGTTGTTGTTGTAAAACATACCTTTTGTTGTCAAAAGTTAAGCAAATAACTTTCAGGGGATGGGGAGGGAGGCGGGGATTCACAGTCGGCTTATGACAATGACAGCGCCAATACGTTACTGCTGCTAAATCCTAGCATTTACCGCTATTTAATGTAGTTAATATTCAAGTATGATGTATTATGTGTAATGCACACCTAAGATGGATATTCTGTCACCAGTCTGTAGCTAATCCGGCTTTGTGGGATAGTTTACAATAATACCATTCAGTGGTAATATACTTGATAATGCACTTTCTGCGTTACTCTATCCATAACGCTTAGACGTGAAACAATACACCAATCGAAACCCGACGATTTTGTAGCGCAACAGTTCCAACATTAAATTCGGTTTACGTAACGGCACCCTATGTTTTCTGGTTGTTTTAACAAATTGATGCCTATCCCTAGTTTTCCTAGGATTTAACTTTTGTTCGATTTTTTTGTCCATTGTTTTTTTGATTGGGTCTTTCGTGCTTTTCATCGAGTACAACGGATATTGTAAAATGCATGTTTATTGTGACCTTTTTGTTGCCATTTAAGCCTATGACATAATAAACTTTATATTGTGTTTGTTTTGAGGAAGAATTTGCTTTGTTGAGCATTCTCAAAGGTAAGTGATAATTCCCTGAATTACCTGCGCACGAGTTGTTTGTGGTAAGACATTTTGTTGATAACAGTTCGTTCTGTGATAAGGCTGTGTTGTAGGCAGAAATATAAACACAACATGATACTAAACTCTTAGTTATGGGTTAGGGTTAATATTACACCTAACCCTAAAACTAAACCTAAATCCAACCCTAAATTAACCCCAAAGCAAACTCTTACCATAAGCCTACAGTTGACACTAAAATTGACGCCATCTCCTACATGACAGTCTGACCCAATGTTTAATGGTTCATACCTGGGATGATTATACTGTATACAAGTCCCAGGTTCATAATACTTATGTTGATGTTAAACTGAAATTGCTTCGGTCAACTACAAATGACACAGTATACACTAACAAAGTTGGGTTTGTTACCAAATAATCTCTGATTTTATTCCCGGTGGAAGCATGCATTTGTCTCTCTTTTCAAATACAGTTAACTACATTAACAATATGCAGTTGAAAATGTTTATCTGAAGGTAATTTAATAACTTTGATTTGTTTTTATTTGCCCAATTTTTTTTTCACTGTAAAACAGAAGTTAGCATGTTATAGGTTGCATTTGTTGAAGATGGGATTTACTGTGACGCGTACCTTTAAACACATGCTAATAATCGGCTTTGGCCTTATTGTATTCTCCATGTTCGCTTTTTGTTTGATATAAACGTTCTAGAGGAGGCCGCTGACAGTTTGTGTAATTGTGAACGACACTGGAGGCAACCCTCGTCTTCACAACAAATAGACAGGTTGTAGAGAAAGAAAACGAGGGCCAATTACAGCGGCACTTTACACTCCAGAGCTGGCTTTCCAACGATTCTTCAGTCGGGAAAATGTCAAGTCCTGGGCTAGCTGTCACTACTTCTTCCCTTCTCAAGATCTATGTCTTGTGGCGGAAGTATTATGTCGTTAAATACCACTTCACTGAGACAGCCTATTCACAATTGACTATGTTCAACGAAATGTTATCACAAAGAAAAACAGACAAGTATATTGTGTTGAAAATCCACAGTGTGTTAAATGATGTTTCAAATTGCACAGAGCGGAGTGCCTTCATCAAAGGAAAGACAGCGTCAGTAGCCTACATGACTAATGTTTCAGTGAAATAAGCCAAACCCCAAGCGATGGATTAGGTTAGTCGGCATTGGAAAGTGGTTCCGTCCATTTTGTTTTAATTATGGCATATATAGACAGAACCTTTCAGCATATGTATACCTAAGCCACAGTACATGGCCACTGTGAATAAGTGAGCAATAAACATAGAAATGTGTCACTTCATTTTATAGTCCAATTAGCCGCTTCACAGTCAATCACTTTTAAAGTTTCAAGTCATGTAAATCGTTTAAAATAATTTACTGGCATCATTGTCAACCAGCGTCATGCAGCTAACGCTTTCTATATTGCGCCTTGAAAGGGCATGATTATATATATAAATATAAAACATATATAAATATTTTAAATATAATACCCATAAAGAAGTTTATCTAGAACATAAGATGATTCGTCGATTTTAATTAATCTACATCCTTGTGCCAGTGTGATTGCTTTTAAAAAATATACTTTTAATATATGCATTTAAAAAAATATTCTATAATAGTATGGTATCACTAAAGATAAATACAAGCATAATCTTAGGTCGATATAACACTTTCTTGCTTTCAAATAAGCGATCTCAGCTCGCGTCAGTGTGTCAGTACATGTTGGAGTTATTAAAACAAACAATAGCTCTGTTGCTAATTCTCAATGTCTGTGTAACGTTTCCAGACCTAATAAACTGGCTACAAGATTTGACTGACCCATACCAATAGAATAAACTTGTTTTTCTGAATGCAAACAAATATTTAAGTGATATCAATTATTTTATTTTTGATTAGTTCAAAGTTCCATAAAAGAGACTGCAAGGTTCGGTTGGCATGTTTAACACTCATCTGTGTAGTTTATAATCAAAGACTTGTAACAAACCATATTCATCTAATACAATAAACATCAGTGTATAATGTTATTGTTATTTATTGTATTGTATAACCTCTCCGCCATATCTGATAAAAGCATCTTGTGGGAAGATTTGTTAATGTTGGAAATGCCTTTTCTCGAATCCCTGATGTAACAGGACATAAATTATTGTTAAAACGAAACAGATTGGCAATACTGTTATCAGATTTCCAAGAAATCGTAAGATATAAACCAAAGGGAATGGTTGGTTAATATACTCATTGTTGATTGGTTAAAGTATTGATTGACAGGTCAATTAATTTATTCACTTCTTATGATTGCTTGGAATTAATAGGCCCAGAAAGTAAAGAGCCATAAAGATTAAAAAAAAATTATAAAAATTTTAAATTTTAAAAGTGCACAACGAAGAGTTGTGTCTGCATGTAACAATCATCTACTGTCTTTGTTGCAGTATTAAAATCGACGGATTTTTAACGTTATGTTGTGCCACTGCGCATGTCTTGTCGTCGACTTTCTTTGTGGGTTATTATTTATATGCTGTGGTTGTAGAGGTGAAAAACGCTTAGCCAAACAGACAATATTTAGAAGACAGTGGGCAAACTGTACAAAATACTGGCAGCTATTCCCCTGACTATAAGGTGTCGGTTGTTTAATTTTCCTAATTAAGTTTAGTTCGGAATTGTTCCTCAACGCTCGTGTCGTCTCTATCCTAACGTTCTCTCTTCAGTCGTTAATCTGATTATTTCCCTTCTTGAGTTGTCTTTACAGCAGCTAATTTGATTGGCTATTGAAAAGGTGTGAACGTCATGTGACCAGTTGTGGTGACTACAGGCGTAAACAGACAGGAATATGATGGCTAATTTGGACTAAATTCAATAGACGAATGGAAGTATCGGACAATAGGACGAAATAAAAAGGCTGAATAAGACAGTAGTCTTTTAAAACCAATAGTCGTTAACTGATTTTATGTCTGTCTTTAACGGTGTTCACCGATGCCCAGACAGTCTATGTGAACATTAAACATCGTCGAAAAGACTTCCGCTGAACTTTAGGTCTATAATGTTTCTCTATGTTAACACTTTTAATTTTCAGTTAAGGTCACACAAAATACAAAGGTCGAATTTTCACTTACAAGTGGGGCGTTATCTAACTTCAGCCCTTGCAACTTATCTGGAATTTGATGAGAATGGGCTGTAGATCGTTTAAAGTCAAGTCAACGACTAATAGGTTTAAAAAGAATTTTAAGAATGAAATCCTCGTCATCGTTAACTTTTAAATAGGTGTGCATTTTATGACATATATCTTTAGTTTAATGCAAATGTTAAAATATATTTCTGAGGGTTAAACAAATTTGAGCTCGGGTGATCTAGTGACATGGGTCCAAAGTCACGTGTTATGCGGTGTCACTCATAACCGACAGGTTGCAATGGTGTGCAAGGCTATAGGCTAATTTGAGTTAAAGATAATATTTTTGTTGTGCTATGATAATTATGGGGACCAGTTTGACAATCCGATCCCGCTCAAGAGAATGACAAAGGTTCAAGAGAACCCAAATGAAAAATCTTTTGAAATTTTATACAATGTTGCTTTATTATCACTAAACAACACCTCGTCAAAACTTACAAACAAGGCTACGGTCTCATGAAGCCGCAACAATATTTCAATGCTGCAACGACATATTCCGCTTCTTTATAAGAGATCAAGTTTCCTCTTTAAGTTTGTAAAACACAAAAATAAGCTAACATTTGTGGTTTATTACCTCTATTCTATCTGTATCCGGTAACATGCCATTTGTTTGCTTGGTACAGACATCAACATTTTCTTTAAATATAGGTTCGAATCCCGGTGGAGGCAAGCAAATTTTTCTCTCTTCATTTATTCAAAAATATATTTATAGAAATATATATAAAACTCTGAAACGCTCAGGGAATAATTGAAAACATCATGGGGTGAGCTTTATTTGTGTGTTACTTGTTTGTAAATAAATAGAAAGCTGGTCCCCACTAGATTGGCCTTAAACGTTAGATAAGGACGGCTGTGTCATATTCTTGTGTGTGCGTATGTTAACTTTAACAAACGGGCTTGAAGAAAACATAATTGACGAGGGCACGAACAAATGGATTACCCCTGTAAGAAAATCAAGTGGATTATGTAGTCTGTTTCCTGTGCGAGCATTAGGGTCGCCACTAAATAATAGACGGTCAGTAAAGGTCAATTACAATCAGAGGTAAGGAGGACATATAGCCTGTAATTTTGTACAAATTATGAGTCAGATACATGGATGGATTTGAAGAGAGGGTTGGGCTCCAGTCCATTTACTTCACCAGTAATCACAGGGGAAAGAGGAGACTTCAACGCCTTCCTCCACTCGGGAACACGACATATACAATCACTCAGCGACGTTGATGAAATATTTGCGCTAATGCCTGGACAACAATATCCAAATTTGAGGCAACTGATTTGCAAAGGTTGTTCAAAGGTGGTTATTTAGAGAGAATTGCTTCACACCGGTGATGACAGGCTATCGGATGTATTCAATCTTCAGTCAGCTCAACAGCGACAACCCGCTCCTTAACTAACCAAGTGGATGGCCTTCCAAGAACTCTAGCACGAGACCTCAACAACCAAACTGGAAGGAGCAGACGACAGACATGTCGCTGTAATCAACAACTCTCAGTAGTCTGAATGTATGGGGCTATAGAGTATAATATTCTTCATCAGAAGGACATTAATTCTATTGATCGAGTCCTAATTTTAAATCACATGCAAGCATAAAACTAATACATAGTGAGCACGAGGAAGCACTTCATTGCGGGTCCTTTAAACTAGGTATGAACTTAACTTATTCAGAAACACACAAAGTACAAATGGCTCGCAAAGAATGGTAAATTGATGTCGATATTTTGAACTACAATAAACCTTAGACTTTGTTTGTTTGATCCGAACTACAGAAAAACAACAAATCAAATATATTTAAATGCAAGTTAATCTATGTTCTTACTAAAAACTGAATAAAATCGTTGACATAAAAAATGTAGCATGAATGGGAAAAGAATACGATTGTTAATTTCCCCTATACTCTACAAGCGAATCGAAAATAAATCCATATAGATTAATATAATGCTTATATTTTAACGTAGGGAGAACAGTTATGCTGCATGATGGATTCGTATTTTACAATTTCGAAAAGTTAGCATGTCTTACATTTGAAAATGTAAAAGGATGTTAAGAATAACCATGTACAGAACGTGTGGTTGTTATGCAGGTAAAATAATCCATAAACATTTTATGGGGTGAAGAAGAACAACTTAATTTTATACAATGAAAATATACATATATATCGAGAAAGTGTAGATTGTTATGAATCAATTCAAAAAATTAAAGAAGCATTTTATTATTTACAATGAAGTCGACTATTTCAAGAAAAAACGTTTTCTGATCTATGGATTTAAATCTGCAAACAAACCACTATCAAACTAGTTCAAATGTAACCATATCAGGAACAAACATGTGGAAAATAACAACGACCTATTATTCTATCAATAAATAACGTGTGCTTTGAAGTAAAATATTTTCCAATGTCTATTTCATGGTTTCTAATATTAATATAGGAATATCATCAAATAATAAAATTTCTATGGTTATTGTTAACACGGATAATCCATTATGGTGATAATGATAGAATTACAAGAAGGGCATATGTTGAATTTGGCCGAGACGACGGCTTTGTATGAACGTGAAGAAATCCCATGGAGAAATATATTGATCTGATGATAACCTTTATATTTGTATAGATCGGAAACTCCAGCTTGTCAAAGGTTCTTCAATCCCTCCACGCCAGGATCACTGAACGTCGAACAAGTTTGTTAATTAATGCGGAAAAGACGGTATTGTTTGACTGAGTTACAGACCATTATCCTAACAGACGTTCTAGGTTTGATTAAACCTGTGATCTTGTGGTAGCAAGTAAAAGGATTTCAGCGTCGGTAAATCCAAATATGTGATTCTCAGCTATTAAGACAGTAGAGTCTGTTATTATGTACTGCTCGTGCACGGGCCCCGATCTTCTCCGAATGGCTGACTCTTTAATGAGGGCGCACTCGTCGGCTAATCACCACACAATTGTTATTATGAAGAGTTAATCTCCCATGCGTAAGCTCTATTCACCAATAGACAGTGAAATATTACTAATTGTCCCAGATTTGTGAGGTCTCTTACAGTCTACGCTGCTCTCTGGTCCTTCAGAAGAACAGATAAGCTAAGTCAAAAGTCGTCAGCCAGATATAACAAAAGAAAGATGACAAAGTAACGTGTCTTAGATAGACAAGTCATCTTCTTATTAAACCAAATCCCCGTAATCTCCACACTAATCACAGTGACATTTCGAGGGGAATATCTTTCAATACAAGGAGTTACATACCCAATAAGCAGGTTTTCAATACATGAAATATTTCATAATCTTGAAAAAAAATCTGCACGTTGATGTCTTGTAAAGGGTTTATCTCTGAAGTTAATGAAATGATACAATATTAAATCCAGCAAAAAAATTAAATCGTGAGAATGGTATTTTTTATTACAAACTTATTATGGGCGTTGAAATAAATAGAATAAAAGGAAATGTACACACAGCAAGGTAAAGGCTCTAATTAAAATAGGGCTATAATGTCTCCATATGTTAGTTGATCTACTCTCGCCAACAAATAGGTACTCTTGAAAACTGTGTTAGTCTCAAAGAGTGAACATTGATAAATTGTTTCAGAGGCGTTTAGAACTGAGTGTCTGACAGGATACCAGGTCTGAGGATTCCAAATGTTATATTTAATATCAACGATATTTACGGCGAGCCGAAAACGACTTCCATCGTGGTTTACATCAATTTTAATTTTATTAGTTTCCCATAAGGTGGAACTTTTCATCAAGGTGAAAATAGTTTTCACCAAAGTGATAATACTTTTACTTTTGATAACACTCCAGTACACTCAGCGTGAAAAGTTTTAATATCTTTGGCAACAAATTATTTTACAAATCACTAAAATTGGCTGAAGCACTATGGTATATCAGCCGGGTTGAATACATTTGATCCAGATAAAAATCTGTTCAATCAGTTAAAAATATTTTCACCCAGGTGAAACGTAGTTTTACCTGGGTGTAAAAATCTTAACTGCATCTTTGTTGTATTAACACTGATTCAGTCAATCTTAACTGTATTTTACTGATCTTTATTCTATCTCCAGTATACACCTTAACCTTGTCTGTATTGTATCAGTTTTATACCAGCAATATGTCATTACTGCATAAATATGTATTCTAACTTAATATATTATGATCTTTATTGCTTTTATATTAAATCTTACCGATGTTTGCTATATTTTACTGTATCTGCTGTATCTGTATCATATTTTCTTTATATCTGTACTGTATCTCCATCGTATATTTTTGTGTATGTAAATATTGAAAATTTATTTGATCGAGGCAACTATGCAAACAAAATATCCTGGAAATCACTAATAAATGTTAGCAGGCATTTTATATTTGTAGCTTTGTATTCACAATATCAGTATTTTTATTTCGACGACAATAAAAAGAATAACATTGGTATAGTAAATTAGAATACCTTAGGCTCATTTCCAGAATTCACCTTAAGGATTTCATTTCCTCAGATTCACCTTCCACTATTGGTTTATTATTGTGATAATATGTTTGAAGAACAAACTCGGCCCATGAGGTCTGCTTTGGTCTGGAGATAGATCCTGGATTGCCCGCTGACGTCTGTTTTCGCCATTGGGTCACCTGTGGCGTTCCCTGTCCTCCATGTAAGCCAGCGGCCATGTAAAAAACTAAAGGGATAGGATTTACCACCACAGGACATCAGTCCGTTCACAAAGTTTGTTTTGGTTTCATTCTTCCAGCTTACCTCCACTGAAATTATCTGCACGAGCGACACCTTTGAATCGTCTCCTAGGAGATTTCCGTCACATCCGCTAGACAGCCTCATCTTTAATGGACGCGTACCACAAGGAATATGTCTTCTGTCTCTGACCCTGTAAAAACTCAGGAGATGGAAAAACTCTCCCCGAACACTTCCGGAATCTCACTTAAACACGCATGGATGAAATATTTTCAAACATAGCCTAATGAAGTATATAATGAGTTTATCTAGTGTTGTCGCCTGTTTCTCTGGAACTAAGAGCTAATTAGTTAGCACCCCCTACTGGGTACATCACGCACCTATTCTGTATGACCAGTGCCTTTAGAAAGCACGCGGCGGTTGATCGGTGACATTTCAGAGAGCCAGACGTTCAGCATTCAACACACACAGAATGACATGGCGGTAAACCGGAATTGAGCAGGCTTAAGCTTTCGTTTAAGGAGATTTTCCCAATTAACTCTATTGAAATAATACGACTTGTAACGATTTCTGATCGACTTTACAAACAAAAAATAACGTTACTTTAAATGAGGATAAAAAACACATGAAAGCCGCCAGCTATTGTAAGGCACAAAACAGAAGACAAAATCAATTGCTGTATTAAACGAATTCTGTATCCTAATGAATACCAAAATCTGTTGATAAGAGAACAAAACACCGAAAACAAATAACCGATATTGACCAGTTAGATTTATAAACGATTTTAACTAAATGTGGAGTATATGTAATATAAATACACAAAATGCTAATGCTGGTAATAATAACAAACAAATTTAAATTAATTCTACAAACTTTGAAATACACATCCTTTATTGATTTATTCAGTACGTCATTTTAAAACTAAACAACACGGTGTCCAACAAATTGTCTTAATCGCCGACGTTTGACTTTTGACATTTAATATATGAGTAATTATTTTCGTTGTGTCAATAAATATATAATTTAATTTATGTTTGTAGTTAAGACGTAATATGCCCTGTGATATCTTGACTGACACGACATACCCGCATATATACAATTGCTGAATCTTATTTATATTGATGTCGATCAATACGTATAAAATCGTTCTAAGGTTTCTCATTATAACCGCTTATTAGGAACTATCTGCAAAAGAAAGCAATACATTAATTACTGAAGTAATAAGCAAAAATTTAATGTATTGCTTTATTTATTTGATAGACGTTGAACAGCTGCAGAACATTTAAAGTTTAGCATTTATATCTACCAAATCAGGTTGAGCCATTTTGACATAAAGCATTATACCCTATTGACTGAAATTGTGACCATCTTGACAGGAGCCATCTTGGTATGGGGCCGTTATAACCTGTATTCTCTTTGCTTACAAAGATTGTATATAGGATTGTCTGTAAAACTCTTCAAATCTACGGAATAATTTCAGTCAGTGGTGTAGCCAACCACTCGATATGCGGTTATTCAGAGAGCGTTTCGTTTAATACCGGCATTAAATATGCAACCTACTGTCTTTCAATCAGTTCGGCCTTTTTTCCAGATACAGACAATCCTCTTCTCTTAAGATCAACACTCGTCATACAAGATGGCTGACATCGTCCTTATAAACGTCACATTGGAATAGTTAATGATTTGAGAATAGAATATACAATGTACATTCATCAAGACATTATTTATATCACATAGACGGAGTTAAATGTCTTAACTGTTTTATTATATGACATGCATAATGACAATCTCTACCATAGGCTCACTTGACATTCACCTCTGTGTTGGGCCCGGCACATCTTTTTTTGTTTCACACGAAACCTTGATTATATAACTTATAATTAATGACATCAAAGATACTGCGTGTTTTTTACTTTTTATGTAGCGATATACTCTGTATGACGTCATCAACGCGAAATGAACTTTGAGAGCGGGATGACGTTTGACGTTGTGCAGAGACTATAGATAAGTAAAATGTCACCAAAATAATCCCTTTAATTCTTGTGCTAAAAAGATAACAAATTGTCATGATTACTGATAATATTTACATGTGATTATCAGTTTGTTTCTTAAATAATAGCTCCAAAATGGTTTAAAACGGGTCTAAAACGGTTTCGTCAGGATTTCTGACGATGAGCCCAACGCAGAAGGGTATGCTGAGAGCACGGAAACGAAACGAAACGTACCTCCAGCGCAGGAGATTGGCATAAGGATAGCACAAAACGATAGGAAAACACCGAGTACAGACTGACATGAGCCATAGAGACCTCAGTGTGACATAATCAAACGACGTATTTCACTTCGTTGGTCGAACGCATAGAAGGAAATAGTTTTTAATCATTGCTTGGCTACGGTCTAAATCATTTTGCATAAGAGCCTTCATTGATTGGATAAGGTCTATTCACTAGACTATTATGATGTAAAAGAAAGTTTGATGATTTAAATTATTCGTTGGAATTTGTGTGCGCGTGTTTTAAAAGGAGTGTCTGTGTGTGTGAGGGGGGTGTTGGGCAATCTGTGTATGTGTGTGTTGGGGGTGTTGGGGGGGGGGGGGGGGTAATTAATAGACCTTACACTATTTGCCTTGAATAAATCCAAAAAAATATATAACCTGTACGAATTAAGTACACAAAATAAATGAG
>JAQQZZ010000034.1:34007-50882 GCA_030265115.1 Mopalia vespertina
TCGGGGTGGGGGGGGGGGGGGGGGGGGGGGGGCGTTTGTTTTGGTGTGGGAGGGGGAGTTGTTTTGTTTGTTTGTTGTTGGCGGTTTTTTGGAGAGGGCGGTTGTAAATTATTCTCCATTGACGTAAAAATGTTTTCATGTACCCACTCGACTAGCACGCAATTAAGTTAAACACAAAAAGTATATTACTGATAACCAATATGTAATCCAACTTTATAAAGCCTGTCAAGCGGTAAAATTTAGTTTTTTTAAATTTTTATTTCAAAGTTATAATCCTGAAATAGTCACCCTTATACTTTAGAAGGTCTGACATAATTATTTGTATTGGAGCACTCTTAACGTTTGTTGAGCTGTTGTTTTTTGTTAAATTTGTTCTAAAACAGAAAACAGTATTTCCTGCCACGAAGTGATGAAAGGAATCGCAGTAACAAATATCCTTTGTCTTGGGTCACCATGATAAACTCCAGATCCGTTTAAAATGTTGATCTTTGCTCGAAAGGTTTCTCCTCAATGTCAGATTAACAAAACTCGGTCGATTTTGGAGCCATCTGGATTGTGTCCATGGTCTTAATTACCTTGTGGAACCCAGTGCTGAATTTTCAGGGAAATTTACGTCTTAAATTTTGCTCACCAAAAATACTATTAATCTAAAGCTCATCTCAAACGGAATGGAAATATTTTTTTCCAAGTGTTCAAGTTTCACATATTGTTGATACAATCTTCGCGTATATATTAATATTATAGCAAAACGAAACTCCCCCCCAATAATTCCATGTTCTACAGATATGTATCTCGACTATGGAGAAGCAATAGAAAATTAATTAAAGCGGGAGGGGGAGGGGTCTTCCTTGTACTGCTTTTGTTTACTTTGTTAGCCTAAAATATGGATGTCCGCTAATAATTCAACTGAAATGTAGACAGATAGGTGTAAACAGGGTTGATGTGCACCTCCAAATTTGACCAAAACTATGCACCTCTTCCACGAGTACGATAACATCATGCATTAGCTTACACACTAGACGTAAACCTTTGAATAGCTGAAATCAGCCAACAAAATATTTTTTTTTTTTCTTTCAAATGCATTATTATTGTCTTTTCGCGGAGGACTATTTCGTATACATTCTCCAATTATAATTAATTTAACAAAGAGTTCATGCGGTGACTTGTTTTCCAAGGGAGACAAGTAGGTCTCTTTATTATCACACAAATTCAAATCTGGTCATCCGTTGGTTTTCAACCATACTGCATTAAGGTCTTGATAGACCCCTTGGGCTCAAAATAAACCAAATTTTTGTTATCGCCTAGATTAAAAGTTAGGTATTCAAACTATATGTTGGTGAAAAAAATAATTCGAAATTCTAATTACAAACAGTTAAATTGGAGCCTATACTTTAGTTTTTCCGTGATCATATATTCAAGTCGCAAAACTTTAATTGCCTATTTCTGGCACTTTAATTTTAAGCAGACTCTACATTTTCCGAGGCGTATTTCTAGAAAACTATTCATGTTAGAAACTTGTACCATAGTAAAGAGTACAATGCGATCTAGTAAACGATGCCTCATTTTTTAGAAGCAAAAAAATCCACTGGGATCGTTCTAATTAGAATTTTTTTAAAAATGAGGCACCGTTTACTAGTTCAATGACTATTCTACTTAGTCAACTAATTTATGGATTCTTGTCGTTATTGCACTTCGAAAAATAAACCATGAAATATGCAGTCTATTTTTTTCTGTTGATGTTTACTCATTTTGCAATATTGTTAGAAATAATTATTGGATTTTCACTAATTTCACCATTCACATATATGTAATCCTGAGTATTCAAGCTTTCCAAAAATATATACATATATATGGTACACATTTATATTTTTCTGCACAAGAGATTAAATACAACGGGTGTTCTGAAAATCGACCATGCAAGGGGTCCAGCAAAACCTATGCAGGGAAATTGTAAATTGTCTTGGCACTTTTAAACTATTCCTAACGTGATACCATCACGTATATGAGTGAGCCACACGATGAGCCGGTTTTTACGAGATTTCACCCCGATTTTCCAAGATAATAGGCAAGAAACAGTGTGAAGTGGACACTCCGTCGTCATATAAGTGAAATACCTTGAGCACGACGTTAAACCACAATCAAACAAATATTTCTAATTTTATCTTTTTTGAGATAGTTTCCATTTCTCCTCTTTTAAAAGAAAGTATCTTAATTAATAATGAAACAGAAAAGATTTACTACGCATGCTATGAATAGGAGATAAACAACAAGCAAAATTGCGCCTTATCGTAACCTATCACTCAGTCAAATCAAATTGACTTCTTCTTTCAGTTTTAAAACAGCATATATCGATTTTTTTTGTCTGTATAGACAGTCCTCGTCTAATGTGATTTATTAATTATCTCTGGGACTATATACATTGGTCATGATGACAATACCAGTTAGGGGTATATTGGCAGGTAAAAACAATATATGCTTTTAGAGCAGCCTCAAGTTGTCATTTTTATTGTCCGAATGTCAACATGGTCAATATTAATAGGGAAGATGCGGAAATGGTTATTCTCAAAGTATGGATTATTATCCACTGTGAAGGTCCAAGACAGTGCTGCTCATAATAGACGCATCAGCACGAAGAGTTTTAACCATTACCTTATAGTTATTGAACCAGTACGTTGATGAACCAATCCAAGTGTAAAATTTTGTGGCGTAGAGTTAATGCCATTGAAAGGTGCGTCTTGAAGAAACGGATAATATCGACAAAAGCTCCAACGTTTCTCTTCAAAGTTAGGTTTATTTATTAAGCCTCCACGGCTTCTAGCCAAATCCAACATTTCTTCAAAGGGTTTAAAGCTAAAACTTAATTTTGTGTACAGGCTTTCTTATTTTGTTGGTTTACTCTGTTTTGGGATTAACATTTGTTTCTTTCATTTTGTTTATTTGTTTATTTGTTTGTTTGCTGGTTGGTTATTTTTTTCTTATTCTTCTTTCTTTTCTTTTTTTAATCGGGCTTTGTACAGCTTTTTAATATAGACTTGTACCGCTGGGATTCACTAAAAAGCCTTGTCATAGCTGTTCTTATAGTGGTTGCTAAGGATGCGCTAATTATGATTATATGTGATAACTCGTTATCCGAAAGCGAGCTCCGTCCTGACCGAAGTAAATAAGACGATGAACGGCGTAAAACGCAAAAAAAGTGCGGTTTCATTTATATAAGATGTGGTTGATTTTATTTAACTATACATTCACAGTTCGGATAAGTTCTATAACAAAAAAATGAACATGTGGTTACGACAGATTGTAAGCACAAGTCCAGAAATGGCGAATTTGTTAGTGGGAATATCTTGTGTCAAGAAACAATCTAATCAAACAGTAATAAATGAACAATGAATTAATTTGGACGGCGTTCTATGGGTTTACATTTCAGAACACGAGTTGCACATGCTAACCTGTACTCCGTCACCGCTAATAATGACTTATCCATTGTTACGGTTCAACGCTAACATGCGAAACGGCAATAGTGACTGAATGACGCTTGAATATATTGGCGGGAAACTATTGTATGTTTGGGTGATTTGGGCTAGAGGCACACGCGCCGGGCTTGCTCATTTCGTCTCTTAATCTACGGTATGGGGGAACAACAATGCCAGTCACATTGACACGGGTTCCCGGGGGAGTTGTTGTTGTAACATTCGGTAGACTTATGATAATACTGTCCCAGTCAGTGCGTGCAATTCTGGGAGGGGCAAGACTTTAATCCGCTATTGCTTTCAAACTATTGGACGAGCCATCCGTCCACACTATGTGAAATTGGGGATTTTGTTTGGAAGATTATTGTCACAGAATTCAAACAAATGAACATGTCACCGGTTTACAATAGACTATCCTCAAGGCATATCTCTCGTTACAAGGCTCAACGCAGACACACCTGTATTTAAGAAAGGTGTTGAGTTTTGCACCAAATAAGATTTAATCAAGTGAAAAAAACATCTGTCCTGGGTGGTGTTTGGCTACAAAGGCAAACGAACACGGGTGTCCAATGCCTCGGTTGGCAGTTCAATTAAAGGAATATTCTGTTTTCGAAACACCTTGAAATGCTTCTAGATTCCAGGTGGTTGTATACCAATTAAAAATCTTTTCGTGCTTGAGAGATTCTGGATATTCCCTCGCATCCTGCAGACTATTTAAACGCAGGTCTGTTCTGTCGTGTTTTCCAGAGGGACCTAAAAATTGGTCCTTTAAAATTTCCAAGATAAACTATCATTTAAATTTGTACCTGCTTTTTTGATTTTTTTACACAAAAATGTACCGACATGAAAAACAATGTACCAACTTCATCTGATATTTAGATTGACAGAATTGTTCAAATTACGTTGCAAAATTACATTTGAGACAAATGCACTTTGCATAATATCTGGGAAACCTAAACATCGGTAAACACTGATAAACCCTCGTTCGATTCGTTCTGCACAAAAGCACATACCTGTAAAATGTTTGTAAAAACAAAATCCAAGCGGAATCCCTTGTCGAAGTTGATATACTGATACGAACAAACTTTTATGCGCAGATTTCAATTTCTGTTTATTAAAGCCGATTACTTAAGAAAGACATTTATGCGCGAATTTCAAATTCTGTTCTTTAAGTTAGTTCGCCTGCTTTGGAATGGCTCTATATAACTATGGTTCACTTAAAGTTCCGATTTATTAAAACAATACCACTGTCATATTAATAAATCAATACAAAACAGTATATGCGTTGATCATTTGCTTGAAATCTCAATTTGTCCTATAATTTGTATTTAAACCTGGAAATTAGGTGAACTAGAATCAAGCATACTATCTGCGATCGATATGTCAGCTTGCTGGCCATTTAGTTTGTTAATTTGTTCGGCTAATCTCTGTGTCCTTCCTAAACAATTTACAGCTAACTCACATCGGATTTGCTTGGAGAAAAAAATCAATGCCTATAACGTTGAAAAGATATCGGAAGCAGTTTATTTAGATAATGTCCAATCTTTTGATGCTTTCGGAGAATAAGCTGGTTTGAATGGAAGCCAATCAAGTGGCTCTATAAATAAATATCTGTTTTGTGTTACAATGATTCAAAAAGGAATCGCTAATACCATTTACGTGTAACTACTAACCTTATTTCGAGAAGGTGAGTCGGCGTGACAGAAACAAGCCTAATGAAAGAATACTTCTCCACATAAAGATTAAAATGTTACAGTAAAAGGCACTTGGTATAAACGTTCACTGGGCGTAAACGGGCAAACATTAAAGTAATTATTTGTTTATTCTCAAAATTGTATACAAACAATTCAAGAGAGCATACTGGATATTGCGTAATATAAGCGCGCTTGAGACCAATTCAAGCAAATGTTTTGTACTGATACAGTGCTTTTCAGCCAAATGTTATGTAATATTTTTAAGTCGCGTACAAAGCAATAATTAAGATTTAGAAAAAATACTCGAAATATGTTCAGCTGTAATAACTGTAATAATTATTTGATATACCAGTTTGCAAGTCGATTTATTCTAAACCAATACTAAATATCTTGCTACATATTTATAACATATACTTTATATACCATGTATACATGGTCATTACAACTCGAGATTCATATCTATCAAGTAATTTGTCTCTAGGAGATGAATAGTAACATGAGATGATTCATGTATACTCAATAGCAAATTTGTTGGCATTGCGGAATTAAATCAATTTATTCTAGAAAATCTGTTCTGTACTGTTGATATATCCCGTTCAAATTGTAAGTAGATCTATTGTAGCTGATTTGTAGGCCGACCTAAGGGGTCAGTGTATATATTCTAGCAAATTTGTACATAATGGGACAAAATTAACAGAACTTGAAATATGTCAGAAAAATTGTACTAAAGGGGATATTGCATAATTTTATCTATTCTATCAAAATTTGTTTGTTTTTTTTATCGGAAGTCACGGAAACTGAGATTTTCTAACAAATTTGAACCCTATTGGACATCGCTAAATAATGTCGTTAATTTGTATGCCTACCTTGTCGGTCGATGAAGTAGTTGATATATTCTAGGACATTTCTACCTGATCGGACATTGCGCGCAATAAATCAGACAAACATTGAAGAACCAGCTTAATACATCTGTACCTTAACTCGCATCACTTTGTGACGACAATCGACATAGTTTGACAACAATCGACATATAGTTTAACGACAAACGACATTGCTGGACAACCTTTTTTTTGGTATACGCGTGGTATTATATAAACAATTAAGGCCGTGTATTTATAGTGCTTTGTTTGTCGTTGCTATGTTTATATTATTTCATGATTATCATGTAGACCATTGGTAAAAAATATTAAGCGATCGATATATGGGCTTAGTCATTCAGTTTGTTAATTTGTACGTTTAATTAGCTGTGTCCTTTCTTTACAAATTACATTCGACTTTGTTTAGAGGAAATCAATTGCCTGCTGGAGAAACACTTGTCCCACTAGGTGTATTTAGACAAATGTATTATCGTCTGATGATTTTGGGAAAATGTGTTGAATCCAATCACTGGACTCTTTTAAAAACAGTGTCTGTTTTTTTTATAACAAAGGACCAAATGACATAGCTAATATCATTTGCATGTAGCTGCTAACACTATTTACAGAAGGTGAAAAGGCGTGTTATAGGAAAGAATTATCCCCAGATGCCTGCAGATATAAAAATAACAACGCTAAATGGCAGTCGGTGCCACGACATTCGTTGGGCATAAAGGGGCAATGGTTTAACTAATTATTTACTTATAGCAAAATTTTATGAAAATGTTACTACAGAGCTAATATCATTCTATTTGCATTAAACTGTGAAAACAACAACGGTTGTTCAAGGTTTGTTTGGATTTTACAAGGCAGTCTCCTTTTCACAAACCCAATCGCCGCCAGTAGCCCTAACATCAGTTGCCTCGTATAGCCTCTTCTCGGTTCCAGGACACGCCTGGATCTATTGTTACTCCTATACTCAGGGCCGGATTTACCTATATACTTGAGGGCCCTAGGCCAAACTCATCAGTGGGCCCCCAAATTTATTGAAATATTGGCATGTTTCAGTATCCAATATATTTCCAGTGGGCCTCCCAGATGCCCGTGGGCCCTAGGTCAATAACATCTATGTTAATTGGTAGTCTTCATATTAGTGAACTACCCTTGAGTATGACGTTAAATAAATAATTAAAGAAAAACAGACACGCGGTCACTTATTAGTATATGCAATGCCGCATTTACGATATGCCTGAGCGATACAGAAACCTACTTACATAAATAGAAAACATCTTCCTTTATTTCTCATCATCGTAACATGGAACATAGAAATACTGTTAAACCATAATTGTGCTTTGATATAATTTTAGTCCACAAATATGTAGATGAATACACATCATGAAGCCGATCTGTTTGTGATGTCTTTGTATTACGTCCTGTGATTGTCCGTCTGTATTTGTCCGGTCTTGTCTTTGTTCGTTGCCAGTGGTGCCGAGGGTGGATTCCTTTACCCACTGGGCTGGCACACGCCGTCTTGTGACTGAAATAACCTTAAATACGGCGTTAAACCCCAAACAAACAAACATTTGAAATCTGGTAGCAGGGTGTCTCGTTGTTTCTCGTTTTTTAGAGCAAAAAAGTAGGAGGGGGATATTAATTTTTGTGATACGAATCTGAAAATAATTTAGACTATCGTGAACCGAGATTTGATCATGTCTGCCGGGATTAACGGATCGCTTTGTTGTTAAAGCATACATTGATTTTGATACTGTTTCTCAATCGGATGACGAGATGAGTTCGGACGGGGAAAGTCGTCGACTCCGATGAATGATTACTGCCTTGAACACGAAGTCAGCCAGGCGGCGGCAACAGCGCTCAACGCTCCGCTGCCCCCCTGAAACTACTTCCCTTCAACACTTTCAAATCATCGGTCATCATAGCTTCGCTAGCGTTTCGCTCCTTCTTTTCACCATTTCTTGCCTTCGATCAATCCCAAACACACGATCGTACGTCTCTAGGTTATGTGCAAGTCAATCGGAACTTAAATCTTTTACAGTTATTCTTGGAGCTGGACCAGCGAATGAGCGATTAGGGGCTACAAGGCTACAATACTGCTACGTTTAATGGCAGTCTAAGGGCCAACCTGGCACTGTTCGATTTCACCTTTCGTGCCGGGGGCTAACAGGGGTCGAGTAAGGGAAATGAACCCCACTAAAACTTTCGCTAATGTCATCTCGCTTTCCTCGACGCACTAATTCCTAGATTTCCTGTTCCTCATTTTAAGAACAGAGATGTCATAAACCAATCTTCACATGTCAACGAGCGCGGTCTCCCTCCCGCTATATAACACGCTATTTACATCTTACGCGCAGAGATTGATAAAATCGTTTGAAGGGCTGAAAATAAATGCCCCTCAAATAAACAAAAACTCAATCTTAGCTGAAAAATATTCAATAGTTCCCTTTTCTACTAGTATTCAATATTTTATCGACATTCAATTCCAGTTAGTGCTTTTATTTAAAATGTATAGGATTTTCACACCAGTAAAGGACGGTCAAATCATATCAATTTTATTTAATTTTGTTAAATCAAAAATGAAACTTCGTGAAAGGTATTCAAGAAAATGAGACCACAGAGTATTGCAGGCAAATTCAGCTGCAAACAAAATTTTGCATTACAAATAGGAGACTCATTTTTTTTATCTCTTACTGCATCATCGATTTCAAAATTGTATTATATTGAGAAACTTAGTACAAATAATGATCAGATAATAAAATCATTAAAAAGGATTAGCTCCCATTTTACTGACACATGTAGATCTGACAAAATCATATACTAGTATTAAATGACGTTGATTGATTTGTCCAGATATCCAGCAAAAGAGCCGCTCACAGTAACTTGATATGACAAGTCGACGATTTTCACTGACTCACTGTGTTATGTGGCCGCTCAGTGGACAACTCATGAAGACAATGACTCATTGAGTGAAATGACTTTTATTGCGATGTAAAACCCTAATCAGCCTTTTTGCTTAATTCTTGTGTTTAGCTTTGCCCGTAATATTTTGGAAAATTTATTATAGCCATGCATTCACAAACCAAATCGGGACACCATCGGGGCTTTATTATTCAACTGTTATCTTCTTTCCCTTGAACTTTATTCACAGGAATTCTGCTAACTTTCAGCTTATGCATTACAGGCCGCGTGACTGTAGGTTTTGGTGGCAATTAGAAAAATATCGTTTCTAATTGACATCTTATGTAATTCATCGCACTTCACAATTATCTATGATTTATACAACATGATACTTCTCCGCTTTTTATTTAATTTCTTCAGCGTTAAAATTGATTATCTGACGAACAGTTCAGGTACATTTGTAATCTCAGAAATCAAATTTGGCCTTCTTTCGAAAATCAATCAAAATTTGTGGATTATCAATTTCTCTAAACGTCATAAACATTGTGCAATAAAAGCAAAAATTTCGTCCTCAATGATGACAGAGTTTTATTTGAAATGACCTTCTGCGATGGACAAATATCCCCCGAGGGCCAGAACTCAAAATCTAGCATTGACAAACTGGAATCTATGATAACAGAAGAGCAATGATTATTCAGTTGCAGACAGGCGCTGAGTATTTAGCACCAACGGTTATTGGGTTTGTGGGACTATTAACGCTCCGCGGAATAATCATCACCTTGTAGTGACAAGTCCGTGGAGACCTCTTCGGCGGAGTAATACAATTAGAACCGGGCACTCATCACAAACTGGCGCTCGGCGGCTCGTAACCATGGCCAATATTTTGCCGCTTTAAATTAACTTTCCACAGTCCAAACTCCAAAATCGATGTATAATCCGATAGAGATGTTTTCGCGTCCACACTCCTGTTATTCATTCTTCAAATAATTACATTCCCGCATGCTAACATACTATTAATCAAAAAGAACAAGCATGAGTGTATAGGACTCGCGCCATTTTGATTGGTAGCCGTAATGGCCGGCTAAAATAGTGGTCACGTGACTGATGCATCTGTCCAGCAACGTACATGTTCGGTGCACGTGCAGACCCGTATCATAGCGACTCTCGGTTACTGTAGCAAAAGCTTATTGGGTTAATATTAATTTTACAGAAGACAGACTACACGTTAAACGTCGTGTAAGAGAATTAAGCCCGCGTTGGAACACAGTTCGCCACATCTGTGGCGAGGGTCTGGTACTTTGGCCGGCATTTCGACCGAGGCAGTGACTCCTAAAACGTGAACAGTGTCGGCAGCTAATTGATTATCACCCTGTTAATTTGACAATTGTGATCTTGTGAAATTGAACAGACTTTGACAAAACATTGACTCAGCGATGTCTATCTAGTGTTAGACCGATCCCTGGGGCCCTGTCAAAGGCGAGGGAGCGTTGTGTCCGCGCTCTGATCCAATACAGCAAATCAGATAAGCGCGGTCTTTCACGGAATTGGATTTGTGACCCGCGATATTTGTGTTAAACTACGGTCTCTTATCTAAACATGCGGACTACCAGCGTTCCATTTCTTTACCAAAGAGAAGGTTAATGTCTTCCCTTATAATGACACTAGATTAGACAAGATTTCCCCTTCTCTCGAACTGTAAAATTTTGCCCACTACTGACTCCAATTTCTGGCGACATCTTATCTGATAGATTGCATGTGATAATTTATTCGTCATAGACAAATTGATGGGGGATGATGTAGTTTTTTTTATCACACCTCTAGCACAAAAGGAACTTGACTGACTTGTATATGAGTAGAATGATTCCTGTTCCCATTCTTTTATATTTTCTCAAATTTTGATTGTTATACTACTGGTTATAATAGTGGCTATGTGTTTCTTTCCTTGTCAAGGTCTCCTGTATTGTCTTTTCGATCGTATTTATATGACCTACCAAGTAATAAATGACGGAGTTTCAAACTAAAGAATTTTTCATTTATTCAAAGCACATGTGTGGTTTGCAACGGTGTTCGGGATTTGACGTGCATTGCGATTTTACGTTGCACGTATTCTGCGGAAAACCAGAAAGAAAACTCTGTATAAAAAGTCCCTACGAATTAAGTCCAGACTCCATTTCATTAATCTAAATTGAAGACGTCCTCGAGACCGTTCCAATAGCCACGGTGGGCCCCGTGTTGAATTTTATTTATTATTAAAGGGTTAAACAATATAATTATCAAGTATAGGCTTACTGAATGATTGGGTATTTGTGAGTATTTTAACGTGTGTGACACTTCCGTACAATTACGATAGCAAATAAGTTTGAAAAGCTGTTACCTTCAAACATATTTTTCCGCGCCGCCATGAGCGACCGAAAGGCTCTGCACAAAAAAGGCGAAAAGTGTATGGCTGCTTTTTTGTGGTAGACGGAGTCACCTGCACTGAGCAATATGTTAAGTAGCCATGTGTCTTTTATTATAGTAACTCACCCAGACATGCGCAGCAATGTGGTTAGCTGATTGGTCAAGCGGCACACACCACCATGCATCCGCCATTGTTAAAATGTATCCCCCCCATATTATTTTTACGCTGTAATGTACAAGCTAACTTTCCATAGAGAATTAGAATTGTAAAACAAATCGCAAAAATGCCAAGTTAGCATTATGTGATAGCAAATTTCACGCTCTATTCAATGCTTAGCTTCGTTTCGTAAGTTAACCATCCCTTTGAGTTGCGCCATTTGCGCTACGGAACATTCGCCTCTGGTAAAATTCTATGTCGTCTTAGTGTTCAAAACATGTGTATATTGCTCTACTTAATATGGTTAATCCAGCGGCTGAAATTTGCTTGAATCAATTAATTAAACACGTGAACTATTGCAATGGCCATCCGCATACATGTAAGGAATTTGTATATAAAAACATGATAAAATATTATATATTTTTTTCTTTCAAAGCTTCTCTAGTATATACGATTTTTAAACCATGGGAAAGTAAAGTATATTTCTCCTTTAATGAGTTTAACACATGTAATCATTCACAGGCACATCCCATAGAAATTTCTCTATTTCTGTAACGCGTGTGGGTTTTCTCATAAGATTGAAATGTCAAAATGTACACATCCTCTGTAGTAATTTTTTTCTCCTTAAGTTGTTTCTTTATTTTCCGTTACATATACTTAGTTCTTTATTATTCCTCCACTTTTAAGAAGCGAAGATAATTAGGAAAAGCGGTTCTTTATGATATCATGTGGTTTAGGTGGCCGGCATTTATTCTGCTGGGGAAGTTGGTGCCTCACTCCTAGGTTCGTGGGTGCAATTCCCAGGCGGGTCTCAGCGTGCAAAATTTATTGAAATAAAATATGTTCAAATTAAGACAGTTTTATACCAAAATAAAACTTTTAACGATATGTTCGTTTTAACATTGGCCGCGCGCTTTTGATAATGTCATTTATGTAGATGCCTGGTTATATAAATAATTGTGCTCCTGTATTGATATAGAGAATATTCGTATGATGCAATGACGAACATTATGAAATAACCAGCGACCTGAAAGTACCTATATAACCACTGACCCTTACGATAAAGGGAGGGATCCATGCGTTATGTCTGTGCAAAACAGACGTTTCCCAATGTTCACATTGTCAGTGGTGAAAAGGGTCAAATCGGATACCTACTCATAAAAAGTACATAATATAAAGTTTTCTTTGTTTGATTGGGTTTCATCTCCGTACTTGAAGTCATTTCACTCACATGGGGGCGTGCCAGCACTATATAGTTGAAGGAAACCACCCCTGGCGCCACTGACAGAAAACAAAGACAAGGCAGGACAATCACAAGACGCACGGCATCACGAACTGGTTCATTCACCATTGCATGGGCAGTTATTGTTAAATGATTAACATTGCGTTATTTCACTTTCTTTAATCTTCATAAATATTTGTTGTTGCTGCCCTTTTGTCGCACTACCAAAACGTTCTTCCCGGAAGAAATACATTGTATTTCTATCTTAGTCGTTTAACCTGGGATTACAATATACATTGTAATCCCAGGTTTATCAATGCCCTCATAACGTCTTGCGTGGCCCATATATACACAAAACATTTAGTAGCCTATATAGTTGGCACAATTGGTTGTTGTAATTATGTTAATGGACAAAGCATTGCTTTCATAGAAATATGTTCTGATTTTTAGTCCAGGCTTTTTGGGGGGTTTTATTTTTGGCTGTGTATCTGGCACGTGACCTAATTATGATTAATTTGGATTAATTCTCCATCAAATGTGTCTACTTTATAGACGATTTTCGTATCAAACAGAAGTTAGCACCCTACGTTTTGTTTATAAGTCGTACAAGAGATGAGACAAACTACAAGCTGGGACATTTTCCCAAGAAATAGGTGCAACTTCTCGCACAGTGCTAAAGCCCTTGGGAAATACCACCATTAACACTGTGGTGTCTGAAGTCAGATCTGGTGTTAAACTTGACACATATTACTATACTGTCCAGGTGAAACAATTTAACTCTGACCTGTGATATTCACCCAACACCATTAAATGGTACTTGGCATTCGCCTGAAATTACTGTTCAAGGTGAGGATTAGGGCTTAATTGTTCGTTAATCGCAGAGGTCAATAAGTGATACTTCATTTTTATATATTGGAGACTCTGAAATTAGTGTTTTTCGCATGAGTAAGAAATATATCGCAACTTCTCCGCCCTATGATTTGATCCTTTACTATACTGATACTTGGGAGAAGTCAGTGAACGAAGAAGTGTCAACGGCTGGAGATTTTCTTTTTCTCGCAAACAGGTCATCTATTTGTGGGGTTGTTCCGTATCCTTTTGTGTGAGCTTGTTCTAAGTCAAATTTAAGAAAGTGGAAAAAATCTCGCTTTTATCGTTTATGTTAAACTGTGTTAACCAAACATATGGATGAACGCTACTTATTCAACTAAATGTAGACAGATAGCTGTAAACAAGATTTGAATGCTTTGTTTCATCAGATCAATGGGCACCGTTCAGTTTGACCAAACCTATTCACCTCTACCGCGGCTACTACATGTATATGCATCGTAAGGTAACACATTAAACGTATAGCTAGACTCTTTCGTTAAAATAACTCAGAATAATGCAGAGTTTATATGGCGAGCATTATGACATGGTAAAGAGTTAGGGTTTGTTTTCAAGGGAGATAATTAGGTCTCTTTAGTCTCACATACATTCAAAACAAGGAGGTTGACGATTTTCGATGTACGGAATACTGAGCATTTCTATTATTAACGAACAGTCATTAATTATCTGATGTCTAATACTGCCCCGATTCATATTTATTCCTCGCCAAATCTATCTTATTATTTATACAAGATCTCATTGCACATAGATTACGATCAATTACAGTAAAAGTTTGCACAAGGATACTCATCTATATGGAACTGTGTTTAGTATGGAAGCTCATAGCGCCCACTCGCTCTCTCGCGCCCTCGTCCTGTAATACCCAAAACGCTAAAACTCGAGATTTAATATGTAAATCTCAAATGCCTTTATCTAAAAGGCGAGAGTGCGCGGAAGCGAGATTTAGAAGTTAAATCTCGCTCCAAGTAGTTCTCGAGTTCTCGCTCCCTCGCCCTCTCGCCCTATCCACTTTTTGAAGAAAAAAGACTAACCACGAGATTCCTTTGTACAATCTCGTGTTTGAGTAATTATCTGAAGAGCGAGAACTTGAGAGCTAGAGGAACCAGATTTAACTACTAAACCTCGCTTTCCGGTTTAAGTACGCGCATGTCAATTGCGACCCATCAAAAGTTTAATATACCGTAATGATCGAAGCAACGTGTTTATTATTGTTTTGTAAAACATTTATAATTATAGTTGGTTATATTTACTAAGCTCTGCAAAGATTACTCTGCATTGTCAAGTCGTACACACAGTTTTGCCAACTGAGCGACGTTGCATTTAATGTTTTAAACACATGATGACACTGGTTTCTTTTTGTACCGCTTTATTTTAAATTCCTGGTGAATGAAAACTTGCGCTCAGTATGTGAACATATTAATGTAAGGGTCTTCGTTGAAAATTAACACGGCTTCTTTAAATTATTGTCAGTGCCTGTATTTTCCTAATTAATTGATTTATTCAGTCTGTCAGCATTTTCATTTAGTTGATTTTAATGACCATGTAGCAACTTCCGGAGAGCCTAAGTCACCTAGGCAACGCGCACTTGTTGACCTAGACGTGTACAAACTGAACAATATCCAAATATGATTGATATTTTGGAGGGGAAAAAAACACTAAAAGTCGAGATTTAATATTTAAATCTCGACGTTTTGAACTTTCATACTTGAAACGCGAGGGAGCGCGGAAGCAAGATTTAACAGTTAAATTTCGCGCCCTCTAACCTTACTTTTAATCTACGTTATAAAAAAAAATTGCTTCATTTTGAGCTCAAGGGGTCCAGCAAGACCTTAAGACGAGGAGCGAGATTTAACACTTAAATCTTGCTTCTTCTAGTTCTCGAGTTCTCGTTCCCTCGTTCTTCAAAATATCAAGTAAAATTTACCAAAGCACAAGATTTTAACAAGCAGTCTCGTGGTTTTGTGTTTTTTTAAACATGTTTTTGACAGGCGAGGGAGCGAGTGGCCGCTATGAGCTTCCATAGTATAGAAACAATTCGAATCGGATCAACAAACTCCGCTACGCACTCGCGCCTTTGTTCTAGAATGGATCCGCGTGAATTGACACACCTCTGTCGTCTGCTCGATTCAGCATTACTCTAAAATATTTCAAAGCCCATTTGACAGATCTCGCTTTCTAACCTGAATAAACAACACGCTTTACTTTGCCAAAGGAAATGAACAACAAGCTCTACTCTCGGTGGAAAAATAAATCCTTCTAGATGTTTATCCTGAAGTGAAACAATGACTGTCAAGTAAACGAGAATTGAGATCTTCATTATAACAGATTAACAAGAAACGGCAATTAAAATGCGAAAGCAGACGTATTGTAATGGAGTGTCAATGAGGACAATTTTCACCCTAAAAAAGACACTGAATTTATTTCAACATTGATTTTTCAGCAGCTATTGTTTCAATAGACTGGTGAAGGTTACATTCGGGTTGAATACGGCATGTTAAATAAAAGAGGCACTCAGCGGACGCTGGTTTCCGGAGCTCCCTCTTGTGTATTTCTTACCAAATCAATTGGGTTCATTGAAAAGGGGAGGAGCGGCCAATTGAGTAAATGACCACATATTTTCTCAAATATTTACTGTTCTCTGGGATGTGAAGAGTGAAGTGATGAGGCCTCTTTACTCACATCCGTCTCTTCTTTTAAAGCTCGAACATCTCGTGCTACGGCATCCTGATTTTACCATTATAGCGCTTTGACCAAATTCATTGGTCTCTTTTAGAGAAGCAAGCTAAAGGGATGATAGCATCGTCTACAGCCTCGAAGTGATAACATTAAATGGCTGATACTTTACGCCTTGGTGAAGTCTGTACTTGCTTTGAATCCTGTGGATTGCTCACAGATTACATTATCGTAACAACCAATCAATACAATATATGGAAATAGAGGATAGTCATATACTGTGATTCCCACTGAATAATTTGACATCGTCTACCAAAGTCACAACTCCGAGAAACAACAAGATACGCATGTCAACTTTCTATATTTCGGTTAATTACACCATCATCCGGAAATCCTTATGATAGTTAAATAAACCGAAATATATATAAACTTTACATGAGTATCTTGTCGTTTCTTGGAGTTGTGACTTTGGTCTAAGGTGATACTCATTTAACCCTCTAGGGCCCGCCCCCAGTTCTAGACTTGACAATATTACAAAAATGAAAACTTAGTCAAATAACAACCAAAATAAAGCAAAAATGCAATCAAAACTTTATTTTATAATTTT
>JAQQZZ010000034.1:50982-74830 GCA_030265115.1 Mopalia vespertina
ATATCTCTTGTATTAAGTTTCAAGAAAATATTTAGAAATTTATGAGTGTGAAGTTTCTTTTTTGACTGAGTATATATTGAGTCTCAAACAATTTCTGTCGTTACAAATTTAACATTACCGTGATGCGATCCTTGACCTTTGTCAGGATTTTATTATTGCTGTCACTGGTAAAATAACATACGTAATCCAACAAGCGTAACAAATCGGACATGTCACATAATAGATGACCAAATTGGTCATGTTAACATAAGATAAGAGGAACATGAAAATATTGAGGGATCACCAGCTGTGTTATTTCAGCTACTATACACTAATATTATGAGTTTATGTAAACGTTATCTAAATGGAGATGAGGCTGCGTATTCAATCTCATTTTATGAGTCGTGCTTTTCGTGAATAATTTGGTTGTCAATCCGTCGGTCAGCCATTTTGACGGCGAAAATAGTTTCTCTCACTGATCATAGAATACGAATAGTTAACGGTAACTACATTGACTTCCAGAAACAATTAGTTCGTCGAAGACACGAAAACTTCCTTATTACTCAATATTACTATTAAGTATTGTTCATCATCAAGACCTGGTGTTGGAATACTAAATGCTGAAGGTTTGAGTCACAATAAAACGATTGTATTACTTTACAATATTCCTATAATTAATAGTAGTATGCTTCTTTAACTTTGCCCTTTTTACTAGTGAGGTAGACGTGATAGGTTTACATCTTATGTGGGTGCTTAGTTATTTATCGAATGAAATATAGCCAGATATGTGCGGTATTGTTGGCACCAGATTCTGTGTCAGCTGAGCCTCGTCTGTGCTTCCACCAGATGTAGTACAGATTATACGACCACGTTCACTTGTGCCTGAGGCGCCCTTCAATTACTTCAATACAGTTTGAAAATGATCCAATTACAGAGCCTTATATGGAGATGCATGGGCAATTTAACCCAACATAGATCTAAGCTGTTGTATGAAAACATGGATTAAACCTTTAATTTCAGGACAAAGGATGTTTCCTTTTATTTTCCAGTAATGTGCCCTTGTTTATGCGGAGCTAGCGTTTTCTGACTGATCTTGCTTATACAACCAAACACAATATGCAGAGTTTTTTTAAGGTACGACAAAAACCTGTTTTAAAATCCATCAATACACCACATAAATAAAAAAATATTAAGTAAATAATTTATTTTTACAAATTTTGGGCCAAACTTCATTTCGTCTCTTGATTAGTATAGTAGCTGCTTGAATGCTCGAGCGACAATGTATAAGTGATAAAATATCGACATCTATCGTCTCATCGTATGCCTTGGTCACTTAAAGGAAGCATTGGACAAAAAAGCAAAGGACAGAGTCATTTTATGAATATCTTTGGAGCTGCTTATCTCCACAACAAATTTACTTTACATCCCCTGGGGCAAGGAATAGCGTAAATTGCTGTTAGGGCTGTCATAGAAGTGAAATAACCATGAATACATCGCAAAGAACTTTGTCATTCAAAAACTGCTAGCCAATTTTAAACCCCAAATTTAATGGTGAAAACGCTGAAAATATTAGACAAGTTTTCCTCATGTCAAGCGTGTAAAACCTTTTCCGACAAAACCACCATATACTATCCATACGGTAATCCAAAACAAGATATCATAGTATCAGTGTCGTTCCGGGTCATTATATTTGGCTGTTAATCTTGTCAAAAATGTGTAAATATTATTTTAATGACATTTATAGAGTTGGTATTAGGGTTACGTGTTGTACTTTTTGTCGCGTGTTGGAACCATGTTATCAATAACTACACATAACTGTAACCCCACAGACTGCTTTGCGGCAAATACACTCAGATCTAACGTCATTGTGTTTTGCAGTGACAATCCTATATTTAAAGTTATATAGGCTTGATAGAATTATAGGCCTGGTCTACCCTGGGGCAGTGGTAATACAACAAAAGCTCAAATAATCAATATTCGTTCAGATGAAATTAGTGATAGGAGATGACATAGAACTGTTTACTTGTCGGAACATATGCTGCACATAGAGCACTATGTTTTCGATATTTGTCAGTAACTCAAATGTGTTTTAAAGCTAAGTGTAGCCTGACGCTTCGCCTTCTCCTTCTATAGCTATGCTTTGTAGGCCAAAGGATAAGTGATGTAAACTTGAGCGCTGCTGATGAATAATGGGATTTGTTTCAACGGAGGACGTATCAAAGGTACTGTAATGTGAGGAACCCAAAATCCTTATTATAGTAGCATATTAATACTAACAAAATAATGTATTCGATGATACAGGTGTTAATAATTGAGAACAAATATAGAAAATAATCTACCAGAATAACTTTAATTGTATCTTGTTATAAAAAAGATTCTGACTAAATAGCCATCATTCATGATCGATGTCAATACCACGGCGAATAAATTGTCTTCTGCCTTTATATTCTTAAATAGAAACACCACTGACGTTGTTCCTGGCATTTACCTGTGGTTTAAATGTCATGTTATCGTTGTAATTTTATCAGCCATGTCCGTTCTATGGTGTTTTTTTGTTGATAAATTTCAATATTTTCTTCCATTCATCAATTTTATTTAATGTTTAAGGCTGTATCCCAACTATTTCGTTACGTGTTAACTTTAAAAGTATTAGATTTTAAAATATACTAGTAATGAATAAATTACAATTTCAACGAGAGAGGTGATATGTCGAAATCCTATCAAATGAACGGAGGTCCAAAAGCATCTCATCAGCGCATAAGGCTGATAAGTATAGAGTCCTGCTGACAACATAGTGCGATACTGAGCAGTGATGGATGACATAATCTCCTGTCTGATTATGTTGTATTCTATCCCACCAAGCGCACTAACAAACTTGCCCGTTTATTATATCAACCATCCTTTTAGCCATGACGGAATCTTTAGATAGTCGTCTTTCGATTTTCGTGACCGTCTCACTGATTTCCAGGAATAGCGTGTACACTTTATGTCCCACAACGTATGATTATCTTTTACTCATTATAAACCAATGCAAATAGCAGCATCACTAAACCATTAGTAATAAGATATGTAGTAAAATGGTATATATAAACCGAAATCCGTTCCTTAAATTTGTACACGCAACTGTGCAGTTTGCCGTTATTTGCTTTGCAGCTATAGTTCAGTAAATTGGTGATTGATATGTTTGTTGGAATCGGCACGGTTAATCAGATTATTAACACAAAACACAGCTTATTATATTTTCAGTTCGGCTTTCGCGTTAACACTCCCTGTGTGTGTTTTGATTGACAGTTTGCAGGCAGATAATGCTATCAGTCCTCAACCGAGAGATATTGACCTGAAAAGTCCAAATCAGGCATTGTTACCGTTTCCTGACTTTTATTGATCGCTGTCTTCAGTTCTCTGCGCAGGAAAACAACTGTCGGATTCTGAAATTACCATGCATAGACAACTTATGGCGGGGTGACCGACATGTCAGAGCCTATACGTTTATATACTGAATTTTCCAAATGGGAAAAATATTATGAAGATGTATTACCGTCATTTCGTATTTACATCTATTTAGAAACTTGTCTCTGGAAGTTCATCTAGAACATGAGATGATTCATCGATTTTAATTAATCAACATCCCTGTGCAATTGTAATTACTTTTTAGAAATAGATTGAGTTCTCTCTGAATGATAATGTATCTGTGTGTAACATATATACATACTTCTGAATCGAAAATATATCAAATAAAACGTTTACAAACTAGAAAACAAAATACTGTTCTACTCAAATGACCAAGTAAGAATACGTGCTTATGTTGTGCAGGGGGGGGGGGGGTCACACGAATTCATAAAAGACTTTGCTTCTTCTCTTTAGGAATAATAAAAAACATGTTGTGGATCTGCTGATTATCAAAGTGTTTATACTATATATATATATTCCATACAGTGTAGCCAGGTTGGTTTAGTTTTGGATGACGAATTTTGCTTTGCTACATTACCGTTTTGAAAAGATGAGATGTACAAATTATATGATGTGAGAAAAAGAATGCAAAAAGTAATGCGTGAGGGCAAAGAACTGTTCTTCTGCTATGATCACCTGTAGCCCAGTGGGATACATTTTAATTGGATCGGATATTTATTGCTGTTTGTCGGGTTTACCCGTGTTACGGCTGGTCATTCATTTGTCTGTTGTATTTACCTGTGCCAAGCTAACTAATAAGTGACAGGTGCGCTCAGGTTAATTACGCTGAATACCGGTAATGCGTATAATATGTTGTAATTGGATCTATTGCATAATAACAAAGGGTCCCTCGTATGTTGCCAGACAGTGTACGAGTTTATCATCTATCGACCGGGCCAATAACCCAGGTAGAGAACAATGTGAACAATTCGTCCAAAACAAAGCCGCACGCCATTAATCAACTTGAAGCGTCTATTAATGCTGTTCATTTACACATGAAAATAACACAGGTCTCATCGATCATTATTAAGTATAGCCATATAATTATATGATTTTCATAGAGCTTATAACATATACTGCTATAAACCAACAACTAAGTCATAGATTCCATTGATCGTGGTAACCGTGTGTAGTGACTTTAAAGAGTAATTACGGAACTACAGCACCTTGTGCGGCCATGGTTTCAATTAAATTTGAAAATAATTATCCCTTACATATCAGAAATTTTTTCATCAAGTCAACCATTCCTCTTCTACTCGTCCATAATCACTCGGACGTGTCAAAATTATATTTCTTGACATATATAGGATGTTGTGATGTCGATATAATTCCAAAAGCTTCCAACTTTGTTAACAAAAATATAATGGATGAACAATTATACTATAGTTAATGTAAATACATAAATAAATAAATAAAATAAATGAATACAACTGATATGATTTCCAAATTAAATTACAAAAAAAATCAGAGTTTTATTAAGGTACGATACCGTTTTGACTTCTGCAGACTACGTACTACCCCACGCTGCAACTTTTAAAATAGTACCAGTCTTGTTTCAACGATTCGCCATTAGGCGAGCTGTTAAACAGTACATACAAGCTATGTTATCTCGTGTTGTAGATAATGTAATTTTGTCTAGTGGATGTTTTCGTTTAGATGACAATTTTATCCTTTCAACTTGTCATATCAAAACTTATTGAAACAAAACAGCATGCGATTATTCACCATGTGTGTAATACGCAAGGCGAGAGAAACAGGTATGTCATATACTGCTTCTCTGGTTAAACGTCATTTAAATATTATATAAAATGAATCCACAAAAAATAAAAAGTCCGATCTGTCAATCTATGGAAAGCTGATAGCAGCTTATGACATATGTTATTTAACAAGAGGAAGACTTTCTGTGCATGTTGTGAAAATGTTAGCGATCAACTGCGAAGTATATCTTATCCATGATTTCCTGACCTATGGTTTCAATTGTTAACTAGAAAGTTTTTAAATTTTCAAATCTAAATATATTATTTTTAACCAATTTAGATTGTGTAACAACTTGATCCTATTATATTTAAGTTTTACACGATACAAGACATAGAAAATGTCAGGTCATCAATTTGTGTTTTAAGTAGTAGTCATATTTTCAGAAAACATTGTGTTTTCCTCATCCGAAAGCTGTGAATATGACTTACTCTTACAAAAGGGAAGATAACCAAGTATTATACTGTATCTCGTTTGTTTCTATATGAAACAAGGTTACCATACAAATTAATTACTCTTCAGGGTTCTTACTATTCTTGTAGCTTTGCCAAATGAAAGCTAACCGACAAAGAATGGCACTATTCCGAAGTAGTTGACATTTTCTCATCCTAGACTAATGTCTTTTCTCCGCTTCTATGACAACGGATGGTTCCCGGGAGACTATATCTTCTTTAAATTAGAGCTGTATAAATGAAGTGGTTACGTAGCACTCAAGTCGTAAGGCTGGTCAGAATTCAACGAAGTCATAAGGTTGCAGATCCCTAAGTGTGTTTGTTTGGGCATGATAAGGATAATCAAGTGGTAAGACCTTCTCTATTGATCATCATGTGACTTACTGATGAGCGCGTGCGACCGTCTGCTGTTACCAATCTCGGTATTCAATTGTGGTTGTCATCTGGCGACTGATTCTGTGGCGAGTGGTAGTGGAAGAGCTTCGTGGTACTAAGTAACAAGCTGATCGATCGGTCAGGCTGGCTTTAGCAACTGTCTATTTACTGGTTTAATGTGTAAAGTATCAGTGGCCTGTAGCAGGTCTTAATGTACAGTACCCGGACTTCTGGAAGGAATGATGGCACTCTTACTAGTAGACATATACCAGGTAACAAAGGTGATAAATCAGTGAAGGCATACACTTTCCAGGAGCAAGACATATACAGGTAAGGTGAAAACTCGAATTATAATTTATAAACCGGATTGTTAGTTAACTGGGGAACCGTGTCTCCATCTTGAAATTTATTGAAATTTCTTGCACTATGTAGCCTACACATTGATGTCGGATTGTTTACAGCATGAAACACCATGCTAGATAGATTGTGTGATTCTCTTCATTACTGTTATGCCTTCGGTTTACATTTCCCACTAATATTTTAGGCAGAGTCGTATTTCACACACCGGACACAAAGAAATGTAGTCAGTTTAACTTTAATGCCAGATTCTCTATTTTCTAATACATGATGTTTAACAAACTTATAAAATGTTGTTTATCTAAATGTAAAACAAAATTTCAATTTATTTAACGTTTCCACCCCTTACTCGCTTACTTTATCTCTCTCTCTTCCCCTCTCGATCCGTTTGCTACTGTCCTTTTAAAAGACTATCACAATATTGTACATAAAATGTCTGTTCATATCATACCCCTTCTCCCATATCAGATAACTCAAATATATATATCAGTACCCTTAGCTAGCATATTTTTTGGTACGGTTCATACTGAGCAAAAATAACGCGACAAAGATCACTTTGTACATGTTATACTTTATTATAACAAGCTTTCGGATAGTAAATTATTCCATCATCAGGTATATGGAAATGTATGTTCATGTTTCATATATTCTCTCGAGATACAATGCCAACAACTAAAGATTAAGATCTATACAGATACTGATATCTGGGAGTTTATCTCTGGAACAAAAGATGATATCGTTTCTAACAAATCGACACTAATGTACTCCTGTGGTTAAGCTTTAGAAATGCATATATATTGCGTTCACAGAGAACAAATATTTTCCTGTTCAAATCCGTTATATTTTATACCATGAGATATTTTCATTATTAACATATTAATATTTAAAAGGATTTGCATTTGTATTTTCTGTTGCCGCTGGAGAGATTTTGATGTGGGCAGATACGAACCGACGGTATTAAATGAAGAGTACCCTAAATGCATATTAGTAAAAGCATAAAATCCGATATATAACATACGTTACATCGATACGAGAGTAATGTGCATTGTCAGCCATTGATAAGCTACCTGCATCCGTTATGGTCGTCATGGCCCAATGGGCCAATGACAAAACAAAGTAATTAGAACGACATCGCAAATTGCACGCTCTATTTTCGGACAACAACTACCTTTTTAACCTGGTTTCGCCCAAAGCGTACAAACGAACGTAATTGTGCATTTTTATGCGCGTACAAAGTCTTTCAAAATGTCCCATGAAATATATTGATTTCAGTGACAATGTAGGCTGCTTTAATACGGGTCAATCAAAGCTCCGTGCTTAACAACGTTTTCATCAGTTTTTAAACCATGTATGTGTGAGTGTGAGTGTGTGTGCAATGGCTAGAAATTGTTTCGATAATAAAATAATACTGTGATACATTGCACGTACGCACATTTTAGCCCGTGTAACATTTTTTCTCATTCACAGTACCAGTAATACCTGTTGAACTTATGAACACTAACTGTAGATTACAAATATCCTTTAATTAGAACTGATATATCCCTTTGAGTTATTCACTGATACTTTAGCTTTAATAATTTACAATATACAAATAAAATTGTATAGGTTGTCAAGCTTCCAGGTTTTGGGCAGAAACATTCACACACATCAGAACAAACGTTTCAATGTTAACCAAATTGCAGCCACAGCCTGGAACTTTCTACGAGTAACGTATTGAGCTGACAATTTGTAAAGTTCATACTACAGGAGAGTAGAATCTAGGCTAAGGCTTCCATTTATTTACTCTATTGTAAGAAAATTTCTTGAATCTGTCCTTCTAGGAACAGAACGTCAAACAGTTAGATGTGCAATATATTAAAACGAAGCTAAATGTTGTATGTTGTAGATGCCAGAAAGGTCATGCTGACTAGAGAGGGAAGACTAAACAAGCATGGCTTCGTCCAGCCGATCAAAAGAGAAACTGACGGACGCCAGACCTTCCGACGACGATGTAGAAATAATAGAAAATGGCGGATTGAGTCCTCAGCCTTCTATAAAGACGGAGGACGATACCAACTCCGAAATCGTCCGGATAGAGGAGAAGGCGGATGAGGAAGAAAAATACCATAACTCTACACTCGGACGTATTGTTCGGACGCTGCAGGTAAGAAAGTTTTAATATAACTGCGAAACCAAACCAACTGTTATTCTGGAGAGGAATAGTATTGAAACCGATTGCAACGTTGACTTAATTGCGATCTGTTATCTTTTTATTAAACCAGTATGATTATTTTTTATAAAAGGAAAGTTTGGACATTAAAATAAATCAGATATATCCGACTGCATACATATATAACTATATATAGATGACTTACCCTGTGACAGTAGAATTAATCAACATCCTTGTGCCAGTGTGATTATTTTTAAGAAATACATACAGATGCATGTACAAGAAGGATACCAAAAGAACTAAACCTATATCCTGGAAATCAATGAGTGAAGCGAGTAAAGGTCAAATGATAGTTTTTGCACTGGGCGAGAAAAATCAACTGAGAATTGAACAATCTCATATTTATATAAATTCTCGCCTCGATAGCGTGATGCGGAACATTTAGTTGCTTTTAATTATGCGAAAATCGTTTTCAATCCGGACGTAATTGAAGGGATAACATGAGGAGATTTACGATACATAGGCTAATTTAGTTTTTGAAAGTTTATGCATTAATTAAGTCAAGACATATATACAGCTCGTTGGCTCTGGCGCGGCTAAAACATTTTAGGGGTCAAACAAATCGTTTATCTTCCATTAATGACGTGTAGCCGTAGCTTCACTGAGAGTGTAAGCTGTAGTTTATCGTGGATTTAGGCTGAGTTGTTTGCCTTGTACGCCTGTTCACTATCCCCATTTAACGTTATGTCGAATTTAGACTGCAGAACCACTGAGCAAAAAGACTGAATGTCTACAATCAGCATTAAATATTGTCCAGTTTAATAATTATACTTTATGAAACATACTCTAAATAACTTCAATTTCGTCCACGACAAATCCTAGCTGTTTTGCTTTTTGTAACAATATTACAGCATGTAATCGAGCAAATTTATTTTTTCTGACAAATGTTGATACTTTCTAACTGAAAAATTCATCTTCTGCCTCTCAGACACAATTTCCAAGTCTTTTAAATGGCTTCCAAAACAGTAATTCCACGGACGAATTTGAGGTGATTTAGGCCAATAAACCCCATATAATGTCCATTGTGTCAATTTTATATAGTTAGCTAATTACAATAAATAACGGTGTGTGTCGAGGAGGAAGCTGGTCCCAACCTTGTTTAATTATAACACACATTAGATAGCTTTATATGTATATAAGTTTATTATACCACACATGTTGTGGACAGTTCAACCAAAGACGTCATTATAAGAGAGATTGGTCTTGGGTTTTAAACATGACAGGGAAGTCATTTCAAGACAAAGGAATCCCATGAAAAGAGATGTTAATTCAGGCATAGATCTGCATGATATTCCCGAGAAAAAAACCCAGGTCAATATCTCAGATCCGATTCGTAGCCTTTCAATAGAAGTATATTAAGAGAGATTGTCACTGACAGAGCATGGGACGGTGAACCTGATGAAAGTAGAAAGCCATTCTAACTGATGACTTCGTGTGTAATTTCAAGTTGCCATAGAAACGAGTAAACAAGAGTTGCTTTATAATATGGTAGTACGAGGTCGCCTCCAGTTATCTGGTCTCATTAATAATTAGTCCAGGAAGTGTTTTATCAAGCCACAAACATATATCAGTGGTCCATAATGAAGTCACAGTAACCCTTCTTAATACTTCTCTACCATCACCCGTCACATCTTTCTCCCACATGTTTCCTCAGATTAACACTGGAAATGTCAATCGTCCAAATTTGCTGCGGTTGTTCCTGTTTTTAATTTCCCTCAAACCTCCCTTTGTTATTTGACAGACAATCTATAATGATAATCAATTTACGACTATTTCTCGCTGAGCTCAACTAAAACTCAAAAAGCATTGGGTTTTTTTTTCAACAAAAATCTATTTCCTGTTACAGTAAAGAGTTATTCGTTTAAATTTTGCGAGGTAGGTTACTTTAATACACTGTCGCAAATGGATTATGTTTTGATCAGCGTTACAGATAGTATTGCCACTTAAAACTGCGAAATATGTGGCACTAATTATAACTAGTTTCTATGGCACTTTAGACCGCGGAAATAAGGAGTAAAAAAACTAATTTATTTCGTCAATTAATTGTTGTTAGTTGGGCTAGTGGTGGAGTATACTTAACTATCGAACAGCCCTGCTCTAATCAGATCCACTCATCGGATTAGTGTTAGAGGTGGTAAGGATCATATATCTGTTTTTCCACATTTACGATTTGGCCTGTTGAGTCTACATCATATGAAATATATGGGTGGTAATTTTGGTACAGAAAAATATACCAGACGACAGATTGTTCAACCTAACAATTCAATTTGTAATTTAGCTGGAATACACAACACGGTCAACATTGCCAGCTGCTTGTTATTCATTATTAAACACATAGCAATGAGACAATTCTTCAACAGCAGCCCATTGCTTTGTAATGGTATCTATTCTCATCATCATGAAAATGACGGCTTCAGTGGGATTACACTGCAATTTTGAAAATTTTGAGTGGATATATGGCATAAAATGTGCGTAATTTGGCTACCTGTCAATGGTGTTAAAAATAAACAGGATTTATTTTGTAGTTACATGGCGAAAATAATTTCACCTTATTGCATTGAAATTTCACAACAATTGCAATTTCACAATATCTGGTACTCAATAAGACACATTTGTTGAGCTTCTCTCTGTTTATAATATATGTATATAGTATACCCGATACCTTAAAAACTGACTGTTAGTGTCACCGTAAATATTCCTCAAACCAACCAAAATATTTCTGATTTGGTAACTGTGACCAGCATGCCAGACCTGCATATACGCGGTGTATTCTGGAGTAATTTGTACACATAATTTATCTTAAATATACCAATAGTCCATTAAAATACTCACATAAATTACAATTCTATGCTATTTTTTTATCACAAAAATACACATAATGGTAAAATAAAATACTCCCAAAAAGAAATGTTTTCACACATAAATTTCGTTTAGGGTAAGCCGGTCTGACCATACATGATTATATCAACTATCTATGTATATTACTGAAAATAAAGGCCAATAAAACCCCAAGAACACTTGTGGTTTTACCAAGGTAGGCGAGGATTTGTCGATGTAAAAATGTTTAATTAAGGTTATGGGTATATCGTATGTGTGATGTGAATTTATAATGTATATATGTAAACCTCAAAAGCCTGATATAGTTCTGTTATATTATTGATCAAATGAACTAGGTATAATAAGAATCAAACAATTGGCTGGTGGGCCGTCATACTACATCATATGCTGTAGTGGCTGTTGCCTAGAAACTAGCTTGACTTGTTCAAAGTGTATTTAGTTTCCCTGTTTGAAATTTTATGTGTTTGCCTAGTTGTTCGTCGTGAAAGCAGCACTAGGTATTGGCATTGCATCCTCATTAAACCAGTAGTCGACTGGCTATCACATTATACATTGCATTATCTCAATTCTCGATATTTGTTGATAAACTATTCACATTTTTTTTTAATATTAATAATTGAATTCGTGCATAAAAACTGTACAGTATTGATTATCCTGCCGTTATTCGCCTGTCGCCATTTGTTATGTATTCAAAGTAGATCTAGGCCTAGTTTACTATTTGAGACATCAGATATAGATTTCATATACAATGTCTGATCGGCTGACGGACAGTGTTCCAACGATAACACTGCAAAACTTAGCTAGTTAATTCTCTGATCGGGTAAAAAAAAAAATCAGCGGAAGCGTCTAGACGATTGGGCTTTACCCACCAGTCACAGTATTTTGGCAAATCATACCTAAAATAGACCGGTGTTAATGTAACTGTCTTTAATTCCTGGTGTATAGTTTATTTTCTAGATGTGGCACCTGAACTGGAAATGCACATAAAGATCATTATAAGCTGGCGGTGATGTCCATATAGGTGAACACTCTTATACACGATCAAACTGTTAATGCTAAGAAACCTTTATGAGGTGGTGACGTGCAGAATTCACTGCCCCGTGATGATACGACTCTTATTCACATGACAACTGCTTCTGACATCTGCCAATAAATTGCTCGGTTCTTAAAGCTTTATCGACTTATCGAATAGACAGCAGTACTAAGCTATCGGCTATTTCAAACAGAACCGTGTGATAATCGCCCGTGAGAAGAGCCCTTCAGTGATCTTAATAGCTCAATCTAAATGCAACCGCTAATCAGGGGTGGGACGCACAGCTACTCAGGGGAGATAACCCAATTACACCCTTTCCTCTGAGGAGGTGCTTGCATTGATTTTAGTCATTTCGTAATTTAAAAGAAAGTTGATCTGACTAGTAAGCCGTTCGTCATAGAAAATTCGACTTTTTGTGATATGAAGCTTTGTCAAAACACAACAAAAGAAACACTTGTTTACAGACTACCTCGTATAAAATAAAACATGTGATACGTTTAATTAAGTTCTATTCTAAGTAAATTATGTGGAGTCGTGGGTCTTTGATCAGAACAAAGGCCTTCCACTCGCATATCATATTTCCATGAAGCCTGTATTTCGCTCGTTTTCTGGTGTTTTCTATATGGACAACAGCCAGGAGCCAAACAATCTTCCTTTGAGAGACTAAGTACCTAAAAACGTTCTGTTTAACAATAATATTTGAATGAACTCTGTGTATTGCTGACACTATTTCGTAGACATTGAATGTAGATATATAATTTGTCACGCCTTATGTTTATTATTCATTGTAGCTGATAAAAGCATGGGCCTCTGGTGGGCGACGCAGTCAGCTACGACGGCCCGACTCGTTTTTAGAGAGATTTGCAATGGGTGGAAAGGAAATGGATGGAGAAGGCGCCAGAGACGGCAGAAGGAGAAAGATATCCGATATCAAGTAAGCGAGCCCCTCTCCTGGTAATTCACAGCGGATCAATAAGATACTGTCTTTGACTTCAGATGAGACACGTCCAAATTCACCATGGCGCCATCTTGGATTCAGCCAATAAATACCAACTAAAACCTGATATTTTTATTAAAGAATGTCTCTTATACTGTCTGGTGGACACAGCAATGGATGCTTTATTTATTTATGGCGTGTAACACTAGACAAACGTTATTAACTTATGAATTCCCAAAATCCACATACTGTTACAAATATTACGTAACTTGACGTAAAAATAAATCCACATATGCTAATAGAAACAAGCGAACAACCATTGTTGAATGAGAACGATCATAATCTCTCATTCAGCATTTTTTGTTATAAGTATTAGTGTTATAATCCTTCTGGTAATACACTAACATACGAGTAGCTACCGAACCAGGCAAGCGATTTTAACTAACGCATGCATTTGCAACGTATTAGTTGAAATACGTTAAACTGTGTCGAGTCTGGAAACAATGTTGAGTAAATTCAAAACACGAATAGACGTTATTGTTCGCCGCTATATAAGTTATGTCATCTGGTCGTGCCTGGCCTTACATGGACACGTCAGCGGACAATTATGTTCGTTTAAATACCTTTTTGTCAAATATTACTTTTTGTTTTTTTTACAAATGTACACTTCACTCTCATCCTGTCTTACCTAGACTTTTAACAAAGTCATGCGACATGGACATGCTTTTCAACAGTGATACTGTTTTGGATATTAATGCATGTAATTCTGTCCATATGTATTAGTTCGTTAACAGTATGTCCTGGTCGCAGACATATACTGGGGGGGGGGGGAGGGGGGTCGGAGGGCAACAAAACATTATTGTTTACGTAATGCAAACACTTAACTTTATAATGGTGTTTTAAGCATGGCATTGAACACTAAACTCTCATTCAACATTCGTATAATCATTTCTCTGTATTTTATTCCACCGAGGATGTTATAGTGATTTCATAATAAAACCTTAAAGCTAAACCACCGTAATAGTCACCATGTTAAATTAAGTTTTCCACAAATATGTCCCAGAAGATGGAATAATCTGTAATCTTTAAACCTACTTCCATGTGAAATAAAACACGAACTTCTGCGCTACTTTACAAACATTTGTTTTAAGGAGCTTTCAGTTCTCATCTCGGGATACTTAGCTCACGACGTGTTTTAATTTATTAAATATAACCCTCGAATGTGTCATAAACAATATATCATGTTTCCATACGTTTTATTTTTGTTTCAGATATTGGCGCGCTTTTCTGGTCGATCCGTCAGCTAACTTCTACTATCGGTGGCTGGGCATGGTGTCACTGGCTGCAATTTACAATCTAGTTATGCTCGTTGCTCGTTCTGTCTTCGGGGAACTTCAGAGTAATTACCTGTCTCTCTGGCTACCCCTGGACTACATCAGTGATCTCGTCTACCTTATTGATATGGGCATACAGATGAGAACAGGTCTATACAAGCTTTCTTATTCACCTGTGTTTAAACTCTTAACTCTTGTATGATGTTAATATGGTAGGTTAATAATTCAGATAAAAACAGAAGCAAGTTCGGGTCATTAAAGTTTCATTTAAGGCTTCTATATTTGTTGCCCATTTTGAAAATTCTATGAACAATTTTATGTTAAACCCTTACACGGTCATCCATAAATAAATTTCCCTAACAAATTGTGATTGCCTTGACTTAATATATTAAGGTCCATTAATAAATTAAAACAGTGATGTTAACAAAACATCAAATGAATACTGGCACATGGGTTATTTGAATCTAGAGAATCGTTTATGATATAGGATAAATACACCCTCATTAACATAGTCTGATCCCATTATAAGTTATCTTCAATCCCTGACAAAGCTACGCTTAAAATTATCATAAACATGTACAATTTATTTCTTGACACATATACATATCTTCAGCAGACCCGGGGTAATGTTCTTTGTTAGATTTTAAGGCCATTCAATATGGAAGCTTCTTTTGGTCTATCTTGTGAGTTCGGGCATTTGTCTACAGAGATGGACATCGGGTTGGAATCTCAATTTGCTACTCGATAATGAATAACTGGATAATTGTATTACAGTTGTTTAAAGCAAACAAGTGTTTGTCCACAGGGGTGGACGAGGGGTCTGAAAGAGATACCAAATCTCTGAGAATTTTTCTAGTCTGATAATGCCATATATCCTCCTTTTACCCAGGGTAATGTTCTTTGTTAGCTCTTAAGGCCATTCAATATGGTAGCTTCTTTTGGTCTATCTTGTCAGTTCGGGCATTTGTCCACAGAGATGGACATCGGGTTGGAATTTCAATTTGCTACTCGATAGTGAATAACTGGATAATTGTATTACAATTGTTTAAAGCAAACAAGTGCGTGTCCACAGATGTGAACGAGGGGTCTTAAGAGGATATTACATTTCTATAACCAATGTGGTACTTGAAAGTATCAAATTAAATGGTGACCAATTATTGTAATAGTGTCACCTTTATAAAACAAAAACAAGTGTATAATATTCTGCGATTATCACATACAAACAAATGACCTATTACATATACGTTAATCTTTCGCAAAGATGATACATCCCACATGTGGTATAGCGTACAATGAACTCCAACACTATAGTACTTGAAAGTGACACTGTCACTCCGATTTTTATTTATTCGACATCGTATTGTTACCACATTTAATGCAGTATAGATATTCGTTGAACAAAAAATGAAATCAGCAACATTATTGAAATGAATATAGTGTTGAGAAATCATTTCACCTCAACGCAGACAGTCATCTATACCTGTACTCATGCATAAGTTGAACTTTCATATAACCTGTAAAACATGGGATGGAGCAAAATACGCTTAACTTTTACTACTTGGGCAAAATATATAATTCATGTGACACAATACAAAATGTTTAGGCAACGGCATCACTTCAAGTTACTCATTTGACGTTAATAATATTTGTTTGTTTTGTTTTTTCAGGTTACCTAGAACAAGGCCTTCTGGTTCGCGACCCGTTAAAGCTACGACAAAATTACACCAAGTCTGTACGATTCAAAGTGGATATTATAAGTGTCTTACCAACGGATATATTTTACCTTCTGTTGGGAGTAAACGCCCCTTTTCTCCGTGTCAACAGGCTGTGCCGAGCCATGAGAATCAGAGAGTTCTTTGACAGAACAGACACAAGAACAAACTTCCCCAACATGTTCCGCATATTAAGTTTGGTGTTGGTGATACTAGTGATTATTCACTGGAATGCTTGTATATACTTTGCAATAAGTTCATCAATAGGTTTTGGTGTAGATAATTGGGTTTACGGTTCATTGGATGAAGAAAAGAACAAACCACTCAGCCGCAAATATATTTACAGTTTTTATTGGTCCACTTTGACTCTAACAACCATTGGAGAGACTCCTCAACCAGAGAAAGATTTGGAATTTCTTTTTGTTGTCGTCGACTTTCTTATCGGTGTGCTTATTTTCGCCACCATTGTGGGTAATGTTGGTAGCATGATTTCAAACATGAACGCGGCACGTGCAGAGTTTCAGCAAAAGATGGACGGTGTGAAGCAATACATGGAATTCCGAAAGGTTAGCAAAGAATTAGAACAACGAGTTATAAAATGGTTTGATTATCTCTGGACAAATAAACAATCTCTTAACGAGGAAGAAGTACTTTCAGCGTTACCTGATAAACTAAAGGCTGAAATGGCTATACATGTACACTTAGACACTTTGAAAAGAGTGAGCATCTTCCAGGATTGTGAACCTGGGCTTTTGGTCGAATTGGTGCTTAAGTTACGCTTACAAGTATTTAGTCCGGGTGACTATATTTGTAGGAAAGGAGACATTGGCAAAGAGATGTATATTGTTAAAAAGGGTCGATTGAGTGTAGTGGGCGATGATGGTCACACTATTTACGCCACTTTAATCGAGGGAAGTGTATTTGGTGAAGTGAGTATCCTCAATATATCGGGTAATAAAACGGGTAACCGCAGGACGGCTAACGTTCGCAGTATAGGGTATTCTGATCTCTTCTGTCTTTCTAAGGATGATCTCTGGGATGCTCTGACGGAATATCCTGAAGCCAAAAAGAAGTTGATTGAATGTGGGAGGCAGATTTTAATGAAAGACAACTTGTTGGACGAGGTGGCCATGAGACGGGAAGAACAGCTACAGGAAAGTGTCGAACAGCGCGTGGAAAGGGTGGATCAATCCCTTGATAATCTTCAGACCCGATTTGCCAGACTTCTGGCCGATTTTAACTCCACTCAACAGAAACTCAAACAGCGAATAACCAAACTTGAGAAAATGCTCAGTCGAGAAGACTTAGACGACGATGCGATCTCTCGTGTGTCACACGATGTGGTATCTAGGCTTTCTGTGTCGGATCACACCAGCTAGCTTAATGTTTAAAAGGCCTGCTGAAAGGCACATCTGTATTCCTTAAACTTGGGTTGAAGACAAAGACAAATACAGATGCTATACTGAAACGACTGGTGGTGAATTGTTATAAACTACTGAATGTCGTTGATCTACTTTAACGTTTGGATGCACAAACCACTTGTTGTGGTAAAGGCTGTAAGCAAAGTTTACAAACCGTCCACTGTTCAAATGTGACAACATACATTTTTTATTTGGCCTTACATATTGGGGGACTTATGTACACTATTAACCTTCGTACACCTAGTATTAGATCGGGGGTTTCATTTTAACGTATGTTAAATAGGTGATTATGACCAGTGCTTTTTGCGCGGATTACAATTGCCTACAGTGTTATTTTCAATTTAAGTTATTGAGATATACATTTTAAGCTACACTAAACTCCTGCCGTATGGAATCCAGATTCAATATACTGATAAGATACTCATTGCTATACATATGCCGGGAGATCTGTCGTTATATACATATATATATATATATATTTAATATCTAGCTAATTGCATAGATTCAGAAATGTAGCCATAGCCAATAGAAAACAGTTATTACTAAAATATTAACATCGGGCAACCTTGCTTAATTTCGGATGGAAACCGTATCTAAGGATGCTGTTGCCATGGTGACATCTGCGAATCTTTCTAGTGGAATGAATCAAATTACTCCAGACGATCGCACCATGAATTACACAACGTACGTTTTATAATCGTAACTATAAAGATCGTGGTGAATTGCTTATCTTTGTCAGATATTCTATGAACTGGAATTTTTTACACCACAATTTCTATAGACATCATTCCACCAGTTTTCTCGGTGTGTTAAGAGATTTAAATTTACAGATACTAGTATCATTAAACTATGCACCATCCTCTTAAACATTTACCAACAATTGTCATTTTTGTCTGCAATTATGAAATACTATCTATACATATTGAAGTTCCTACTACCAGAAACCATCTATTGACCCCAAAACCAACAAAGTTAGATAAATGTAGCGGTTATATTCATTGGAATAGGGTGATCGCCTTTTTAAAATGTTATTAGTGCAAGTTTTGTGTGATAGTTTTATGATGGCAGCGGGCACTGCCTTTCATAATTCATTTGTTTTTTATTGTATTTTTGTTGCGAGATCGCAATACGCCTTGTACATATGCTTAGAAAACCATGACACGCTATATATGAAAGTTTTAATATTTGTCCTGTAATTATATTTTCTTGTATGATTTGATAAATAAAGGATACAAATTGAACAGGTCAAAGCCAAGTATTTTACAGTCAAGCATAAATTAAAACAAATACGTTTTTCAGAGTTGAACTAAAATGCCTTGTCAGATCAACCAAATATCGGTATGTAAAACATAGGCACATAAACAAATAAAATGAATTGAAGCATTTGAGGCAGCGATTCTTTTTTCCGGAACATCCTTTTGGGTTAGCAGAAAAGAACTTGTATGTCCAGCAAAATGTATAACGGCAGGACTGACATCACGCTATACGCATTTAAAATAAACTATGATAATGCTATGTTTTAACAACTGGTAGTAGGAGTTCTTCTGTCGCTATCAGAACGATTTAATAGGCTATATTGAAATACTGCACAGTTGACTATTCAGTGTTATTAAGCTAACAGTCGTTCTTTTCCAAACCCTGCAAGCAATGATCTGTATATTTGATGTTAATCATGTTAATCGAATATAATGACGCAAAGCTCTTATAAAATACAAATAGCATATCATCATTTATCTCGTTATACAAAACTACGCAATTTTGATATAATTTAGTATTGATTCAACAAGATAAGTATTACTTGAAACTGGGTTATCAACACAAAGGCAGATTTGAAAACAATAACATCCTCTGGTTACGTTTTCAGACCTTTTTCGAATATTTCACATACTGTGCTTACAAATGTTTGTTTACATGAACATTGCTATCCGTACATCCGTCGGTGTGTCGGTACATCTTATTATCACTATGACACAATTGCAGAACAGTATACTGAGGTGGTTCACGAATGCAAGTTATCGATTTGTTTCAAGAAAATTACACATGTTTTGTTGATCAGTTTACTGTTACTTCCCCCATAATGTTGCTTAATTCTGAACACTTATCTAGCAACACAGCTTTCTTCACAATTTAACAACTTGAAATTTTTTTTTTTTAAATTTGGTTTAGATGACCTTAAACTAATTTTTGGACATGTACGAAGACATTTTTTCTATTTTCATTTGCAAAGACTCGCAGTTTAAAACTTTGCATGTTTCAAGCAGCCATTCAAGAAACATGACAAACATTCGTTTTCTGAAAATGATCTAATGGGCTTGGTCAGTGACTTAAAGGGAGATAAATGTGTTAGTCATATAACAGGCAGTGCCGTTTATCTAATAGACTAACAATAGCCTTGTATGAATATTTAATTAAATTATATTGTAAGTCAACGCCAGTTATATGAGTAGCATATCTATCTCCCTTTTTAGCCGCAGGCCAACCCCATCGCTTGAGATTGGCGACATTTCTAAACGGAACTACTGATTTGTATTACAGCCGGGTTTTTATTATAATTATTATTTACAGTGGCTGCCATATAGCAAGGAAGTATTTAGTGGAAAAATACAAAATTTTGGACAGAAAACCAAGCAGATTATAGAGATTGTAAAAGTCACGATAGACGTTAATTAAACTGAATATTTAAAGGAAAACTATGTTATGGGCGTGCACACTTTTCTTTCACTACATTTATAAATATGGTATAGAGGAAGATGCTATTTGCATTGGTTGAACGGCCTGAAAGCCTGTTGAGGATTTAGTGCTTACACGGCTTCTCATTATCTTATTGCTTATATGTGTATCCTCCTTAAACGGTTATATGCACAAATTATAGATAGTTTCATTTTGCAAACATAGCTATGGCGACACAGGCCTTGTGTATGCTAATTGTTAATATAGATGTATAGTTAAGTTCAATTGTTATATGTAATTAGTTTCACATGAATATTATTATATAGAAATTATTTTTTAAAATCTGTGATACTTAAAAGACACCCGTCTCAAATGCTAGCACGGGTAAAATTATACAAAGCATGCCAAACATTTAAAGAATAACCGTTGTAAAAACCACGACAGAGTACTCGGCATGTTATCTGAGTACCGTTGAATTTACATTATTTCCATCATGCCACCGTCTGGCAGTTCTTTTATAGATCTCTACTTATATATCTCCTAATGTATATTGACATGTGTCCGTTTCTTTTGTCAGTTTCCATGTATATTTTGACATGTAATAAACGGTTTCAGTCAGAAATTATACTCGTTTTTTCTTTAGTTCTGAATTAAATACGTCTAGTTATAGAAATTCGAATGCTTTATCCAAACATTTTCAATTGTCGCAATTTGTTGGTTTGTTTACAATATGTCAATCACTTAATAACGTAGTAGATGGAGGCCCGACTAAAGCAATCCGCATATTCGAATGCTTTATCCAAATATTTTCAATTTTCGCGATTTTTTAGTTTGTTTACAATATGTCAATGACTTAGTAACGTAGTAGATGGAGGCCCGACTAAAGCAATCCGCATATTTTGATTGGAAGTTTGATAGCCCTACAGTTATTTCCTCGCTTTTATGAAATAAGACCATATGCTTATGACTGGTCGATATACCGTGACTGGTTGTCGTATATCGATGTCCTCTCTTAATAGGTAATATAATACACACTGATAACATGTTAAATACCAGTCAAACCAACCATTTGTTACACCGTGGACAAGAAAAGTCGAGCATATCTCGACGATGACATAAAATGTACATAAAATTACGGTGCGGAAATGGCCGAGGGATGTTCCGACATGCAAACACTCCAGTCCTATCCCAAAACCGGGACCTCTTCCAAACATAATCTATCTTGTAGCCATTTTTTTAATCACGCCTTAAAAAACTTGACTATAAAATACTTCTCACTGGATTCCAATTCAATGTTCACTAGTTCGGCTCAAAGTTAAACGATTTTTAGATATTTAAATCAGATCATACATACTTGACGTTTTGGATTAGATTGCATCGATATGGGTGGAAAAATCTAACCGGGAAGATATAGTCACATATAAACTAGTTTCCTTCACTCTGTCAAGTATAACATCCTCTAATACATAGCTGTAGGCCTTCAGATATAGTTTGGTTTCCACACAACATTCCAACGCAATGACATGTATTCCTACTTAAAAAATGTTTCCAGTCTTACACAATGATACGATGACGTTCCTAAATTCAGATTCCAGCATTGATAACACTGTTAAAAAAAAGTTTGGAATCGTCCGCACCCATGGAAATAGATGTATGGTTCAAGCAGAAGGTATGATATTGAATTAAAGATTTTTTGTTTTTTTTATTAGTGTTTAGCGCCGCACTTAAGGTTATTTCAATCGAATGACGGCCAGCCTTCCCAACGGATGAAGAAAACCATCCTCGAGAACAAAGACAAGTCAGGGCAAAACAGGACAATCATAGGACGCAATACATCGACGTAATAAACAGTTCGGCTTCATGTTGCCTTTTGGCGCCTAGGCAACATGGCATCAAGACGCTCCTGCCAACTCTCCGCATAAAGAACGAACATGAGCAGTCCTAGTAAAGAGCCTCGTGGCACACCTGATACGACTGAATGATATGACAAACTATTTCCTGAAAGAGCAATACGTTGTGTTGTGCTGTAAAAATATGACCCACAAAATTTATGTAACTGTCCATAAATCCATAAAATTCAGGTTGTTGAACTAGTGAAGTGATAAACTGAATCGAAAGCTTTCTACACATCGCTGTTTACAGACTCGAATGCTCTGCTATAGTTTTCTCCTTCGATCTATTCGATATATGGTGTGTAGATGTATGGTATTTTATGGCTCTGTTCTATTCGAAGAAGTGCTTATGGGGATATATGACGTGTTCCCAGGTTTGTGTTAATGATTTCACTTTTTTGTTTGATTGGGGTTTAACGTCGTACTCAAGAGTATCTGACTTATAGGACTAGTGTTTTTCCACTGATTACATAAATTGCTTAACTTACTTAAATGTTAAGAAGGGGAAACATAATGCTGCATCTATTTTTTGATATGTGTTATCTGTGTTAGTTACAATTCAGAGTTATACACATCAGAACGAAATGTGGTTCACTGTGATTTTGACAGAATTTTTATACAAAGGTGTGATTGCATTTAAATATATTTTATGTATTCCACAGTACAGTCTTATAAATAATGGTTCTCTGATGGTTTTAAAACAAAGAGGATGGTTCCATATGGAACCAATACGACAAAAACGGTTCTTTGATATAAGAAGAAAGGGAGAAATACTTGGAACAGTTGCCGTATGGGTTCCATACAGAACAATAAAGGGCTCCACCAGTCATGTCTGAAGAACCGTAAAGGGTTCCATTAGAGCCATACTTTTCTAAGAATGTATGGAAGTGAGTTAACAGTCTTTACTTAGACTGATTCAAAGAACATATCGCATGCCACGATCGCGTGCAGAAATTGAACAAGTTGCTATTCAGCTTTTACGTTTCGGTCACGCAAATCCTGGTTCTGGAAGTTTGATAAGGTATATACCAAAAGTGATTGGGCTTCGATTCCGCCGTTAAATTTGTTCCTGTAGAATATATCAATAAAATGAAATTAAGAATGTGTTTGTTTGTTTCATGGGGGTTTAGCACCGTACTTAAGGTTATTTCACTAACATGACGGCGTGCTGGGTGAAGGAAACCACACTCGACACATGCACTGGCAACAAACAAAGACAAGACACGACAACTACAGGACAATCACAAGATGTAATACAAAGACATCACAAACACATCGGCTTCATCCTGCCGCTTAGCTCTAAATGCTCCGTGGCTAAGTGGTTAGCGAGTGAGCTTTCAGAGCCTACTTCGATGTATACCGTTCACAGGATCGAGTCCCTCTGTCGACCCTCAGGTATATGAGTGAGTCACAAGATGTGGCTCCGGCAATCGC
>JAQQZZ010000034.1:74930-86699 GCA_030265115.1 Mopalia vespertina
CAAAATGCAAATTAAGATGAACACTGCAAACAATTTGGCAAACCTATAAATCGGTCCTCCTAAAATAAGTTTGCATAACCATGGGAAGACCCTGTTCGGTCCGTTCTTCCCAACAGCACAGGCCTGCTTTGGTGGAACATCCTGGCGTTTTTACAAGGAGACCACAAACATAACTAGGTTTCCTCTCAAGCCAGTTCCATGCTTAAGGGCAGTCTTGATGTTGTTAATTACTTTGAGAAACATTAAGGCTTGCTGGACTCATTATGCTGGAAAAGGACAGATTTTTAAAAATCCTTTTCATTTAAAGTTAAACATTCAAAGTTTATGAAGGCGAAAAAATTCTTCAAAATTCCAATTACAAATTGTTAAATTTGTGCCTGCTATTGAGTTTTATCAGTGAGCTAGGCTTCCCACTGTGGGGCTTTTTGTCATATGTTGATGCGTTGTTGCAGTGGTGAATGAAATAACATGTGTTGTAAAGCACCAAATATCTACCAAATCAATAGAACTATGAATTTGGTTTAATCCCCCAAGTGCTAGCTTAAATTTATACTGAAGTAATAGCCAATCTTAAATGCCCATTTGAGACACTTCAGATTTTGGCAGATTCAACATGGAAATTCGAGATCTTCTTGAAAACTGTTCATCGTAGTTGGCCCAGAATTAAAAAAAATATATACACTGTATACCATTTATACATTCATGATATTCCTACCAATATTTTGTGTGATAATGGGCTAAGATAATTTAGTTTCTTCAAATTCAACCAAGAAGTCCAGTTGGCAAACGCGGATGTGATTTTTACGAGGTTTCATCCCCAATCTAACAAACAAACTGAACTTAGTTATGTCTCTCAATAATAGAAGAGTTCCATATAGCACACCTAAGCAGAGGTGGAAATAAAGGCAGGTGAGCTGTGATTGCCAATCAAATTTTGGCTATAACTACGTATATAAATCCAAATTTGGAGACATTTCTATGTTAAACAAAAAAAAAAATTGATCAAATTCAGAGCTTAGTAGTTTTCAAAATAACCGATCAAAATGGTTTCATTTATTTCAAACCCTTGTTTAAGTTGGCCATTCAGTGTGATAATGTTAACATCTTTAAATATTGAAACTTGTGTATTTTAAATATAAGAGATGGGATGGATCACTAACCTCTTAATAAGCCTTGTGTGTAGCACATTTTTTTTTTCTCTGAAGGCCTGGTGATAACATTGAAGGTATTGAGATGTCTGTGATAGACCGGTCTAATGAGTCGAGTGTCACGCCCCCTGTTCAGTGCAGCTCTCGAACATCTCTCACTGAGAAGATGGCAGAAAGTCAGTTGGACAGACACACATCTTCAGCAGGTACTTTATTTAGTCAGAGAGCTTTTTAAAATCCATGTTGATGTCCTGATTAGTTTTGGTAAATCGGGATTACTAGAGATTTATCAAAACAATTCACAGTTTATGGTTGTGCTAATATCAATTTTTGTTGGAATACACCGACATCGTATTCATATAAGTGAAATATCCTTGAGCACTTTGTAAAACACCAATCAATCAATCAGCCTATACGTTGTAATCAAGTATTATTTAAGTTTTTATCAACTATGTTTATTTAAATTTTATCACATTGGTCGGTTAGGGGCTTCCTTTGCCGAACACGAAGTGAATCTGTCTGGTGTTTTTGTTTTGCTTCTTGTAATTGTCCTGTCTTGTCATGTTTTTGTGGTTGAAGATGGTGTCCATCATCCATAGGGCTTTTACACCATCATACATATATGAATGAAAGAACCTTAAGTAAGAGTTAAAACCCCAATCAAACAAACCTCATGAAATGAAAACTTTTTAATCTTAGCATTTATTTTATCCACAGCAGACATAAATGAGTTTTGAGTTCTAAACGTAATGGCAACCTAATGGTGCACTGTCATTTTCCTACAAGAATGAACACAATAGCACAGTACCAATACTTTAACATTGTAGGTTGACTATTTAAAGAAATATATTTAAAATTCTATTTTTTTATTTCTGACAAAAATTAAATAATTAAATGCAATTAACTTTTATTCATAAACTTAAATATTTCCTATGCCCACTCCGAGAAAATCATGCAACCATACAACACTAGTGTGAGTGAAATCCCAGGCCTTTAGGTAGGGTTATGCTCCCAGGGGTTGTTTTTTTTACAAGGTTCTCTCTCTGTTTTTCACCATATTAAAGTAAGGCAGAGGGAGAACATAAGTGTAGGGCATTAAACCCATCTGTAGACGATCTCCCCATCTGTAGACGATCTCAAATAGTTTATAATACTTTTGTCATCTTTCTATAGTCTGGAGTGTACTCCTGTCTCTTCTTAAATGTAATTTTTCTTTACCTTTTAGGTTCTGGTACAAAAATAGCTCCTGAAAATGTGAACATATACAGAGAGAATTGTACAGATGAAGCTGGTTAGTATCGTGGACCTTGTAAATTTTGGCTATGATTTCCAGCAAAATACAAAGACACCAAGGCATTTTTTAAATTGTGGTAGTGGGACACACTATGGGAAAATTTTGTTTAAACCTCATAGGGTAACAATTTCGACAAGCTTTTCTGTTCTTTTTTTATTTAAAAAAAAGTGTTGTAAAGTAAGGATTATGATGGCAGGAGAAAGGTTGAAATATGAGAATTTTCTTCTCTACGACATTAAACCCCAATCAAACAAACGCACAAAAAAATATTTGTGACTACTAATGAGAACTGTGAATACCCTAAAGAGCACAGTTCAATCAATCAATCAACTCCTCAATCACAGGTGATTATATTGAGCAAGGTTGAGATAATTCTGTGTTATGCTTTTCTCTGTAGGTGCTGATAGAACAGATGTTGCCACTGAGTCGAGTAACAGTGATGCTAACAGAGCCTCTAATACTCTCATCACCACTGCCGAGATTAATGCCGAGTTATCAGACAGTGAATTAGGAGCTTGTGGAGGAGCTGGTGGTGAAAGACCACTGAAAGAGGATAGTGACTCAGACCTGTCACCGGGCCATCGAATAAAGCCACGCAAACATCGTAGAGCTGTTAGAAGAACTAAAAGTGCCTTAGAAGCCAGCAACGTCGTAGAAAAGCCTGTTGCGTCTGCTGGTAGAATGTCGCTACCACTACGTCAGAGACCAAGCCTCTTTGGTACACAAGATGATGATAATTCATCAAGGAGAGGCTTGGGAAAAGTTGCTCCTCAAATCACTCATTCAGATTCCTCAGAACATAGAAAATCCAGTAAAGATAGAGTAAGGTATATACATGTTCGTAGTATAGAATCAAGTCCAGAAATACTGTCTGCAGCATCAAAACGCTCAGAAAAAACTAAAGCAAAACTAAAACCTCAAAATTTTAATTCTTTAGAATTGCTAGAAAATAAAGAAAAAACTGCAACACATGGAGGTAGTGTTCCAGATAGAATATCATTATGTGAAAAAGAAAAAGAACCTCATGTGGAAAAAGCTTCCTCATTATATATAACACCAGGTCATAGAACTCCTAGTATTTATCACACCCCTCAGTCAAGTATAAGTGATCAGTCAGACATTAGTGTTGGTGAAGTATGGCCAATGGACAGCAGTCATAGCAGTGAGATTGACAATACTCATAGCACCGTAGACAGTTCTTTGACGCCCAGTGTTTCCTCATCAGACGGTGGTGAAGTATCATATTCAAGTAACACTCTCACAGAACAAAATGTTAACTCATCGTGTAGAGGTCAGAAAATTGACCCTCATAATGAAGTCCTGTCAAATGCTGCTCGTGTGGAGGCTTATGTAAAGGGAGGTAATTCACAATGTAAGCCAGGACCTGATGTACCTGGTAATGTCGTTGGACTTTACTGGCTGTTCAGTACAGACAGTGACTCGTTGACATCAGGTAAGACAAATATGTTCTCAGGTTTTTTTATAGTGCGACATCTGTATTTTTGCAAGTTTACTGATCATTATTACCTGGCACAATATAGTTGTATTATTGAAATTGATTGACATCATGCTTATTCAAATTTTTTTATTTTATATTACACCCTCTGCCGTGGCTTAGTGGTTAGTGTGCCCGCCTATTAGTTCTACTGCGATGTATTGTTCACGGGTTTGATATCGACCATCAGGTATATGTGTTAGTCCCACGATGTGGCTCTGGCAATTGCCAGGGTGCTTCCACTGTATTATAGCAAGGAACAGTGTGAAATGGACAATTAATCAAGTGAAATACCCTTGCATACTAGATTAAAACCCAATCAATTCAAACAAATCAATTTATGTTACATGTATATCTTGATGAATATCATTATCAGGTGAAGGTCTTTCTGACACAGTCGATTCATCGAGCACCCTAACAAATGACGAGGCTATTGGGTTTGGGGAGAAGAGCCCGGAGCGTCAAACAGAAAACCCACCTCAATCCAAATATCTAAAAAATAACCCTATAGAGATGGCTGTTAATCCTGCTTATAAAGCCAGACAAACTGCAACACTAGAGTTTGGACAGGAGATTATCTTTGACAAGAGTCAAGGTGCAATTCCCAAAAGTTCTAGGATTTCTCTATCCAACAATATGCCAGAAGAAAAAGGTATCCATCTAAAGTCTAAATATAAGCTTCTTTTCTGTTTCTGCGGAGGGTTGGAAGGGAGCTTCCTGTTGCCCTGGTCTTATCAGGGCTAAGGGACAACATAAAGTCGATTTATTTGTGATGTCTTTGTTTTACATCCTGTTATCTTCCTGCTCTTGTCCTGTCTTTGTCCTGTGTTGTGTTTTTTGTTGCCAGTGGTGTCGAGGGTGGTTTCCTTCACCCATTGTGCTTGCACGCCATCATGTGAGTAAAATGACCTTAAGTACGGCATTAAACCCAAAGCACACAAACTGTTATGTTAGTTAAAGCAACCTATAGTTCTTTCTCCACTATAAACGAGTTTCTGTTTTCTTTTGTACATATTTTCTGATAAATATAATACTACAATAGATGGTTATTCCTGAAGATGTGGCTGGTATGAACTTATGGTGTCTTGTTGGAAGCAGGGATAACTAATGATTGTCACAATTTTGTAACTGTTTAATGTGGTGCTGAACACTAATCAAGGGAATTTATCCACCAACAGTTACAGGTCTGAGGAGCAAGTGAAATAAAGTGTTAATAAGAAAATATATGTGCCCATAGTTTGAATATGTTTATTATTAAATTTAGGACAATTTGAATGCAAACTGTACCCTCTGGCTAAGTGCTGTTTGTTTTGAGTATAACAATATTGTCTTTACTCTGCAATGGAGGAAGATCAACTTTCCACCTTTTATCAAAATACTTCACATTTTTAGGGTTGAGATAGTGTCTAGTATTGTTGGAAAACACCATCTTCATAGAAGTGAAATACCCTTGACTATGACGTTAAACCCCAATCAAACAAATCGAATGCGAAATTGTTCATTATTATCATTTCTTGTCAGAATCTGAAGGAAGTAAAGAAGGAACAAGCAGTCCAATGTCCGACCTATCTGATCCAGAAGATTTGAGAAGGAAAATATTTGAGATTTTAAATGATCCACATGAACATGCTAAACAGCTTAAAAAATTGAAAGCAGCTGTAGATTCCAAAAGTAAGTACTACATACATTTATTGTGTCATTGTATCAACATGTCAAACTTTTGTTTATAAGTTAATAATACTTTTGAAATGCACGATCTTATATAGTATGGGGAATTCCTGTTGCCCTGGTGCTCTCAGAGCTTAGGAGCAACATGAAGCCAATCTGTTTGTGATGTCTTGGTATTACATGGTCAATGTCCTGTCTTGTCTTCGTTTGTTGCCAGTGGTGTTGACAGTGGTTTAATTCACCCATTGGTCTGGCACACGGACACATGAGTGAAATAATGTTAAATAGGGTGTAAAGCCCCAACAAACACACACAATCGTCAAATTTTGCTTATTAAAAAGTGGTACAAAAATAGAAAAAAAACCCCAACTTTTCTGTCAGTTTTCCAATGTTTAAAACTTTCCAACTTTTTTTTAATCAAATACTGTAATTTTGAAACCAAACATTTATGATAGATGGAAAAGTAGGATTGAAAGATTTCATGAACAAGTTGTGTTTCTTGTTAGAATCCAGGGAATCAAGTCCTCAGGACAATGATTTTGAAGATAATGTTCAGATGGGCCAATGTGAAGGTAAAAGTTTCAAAAACTTTTAAAAACTTTTTTGCTGATAAAGTGGATGTGATGTTTTGGGGGTCTGTTGGTTGGATGATGCTATCTGTTGTCCTGGTGCTTTCTGAGCTTAGGGGCAACACAGAGTTGGCTTTGATTGTTGCCAGTAGGGACCAGGGTGATTCTTGCACCCATTGGACTGGTTTGCTCTTATATGAGTAAAATAACCTTACGCATGGCAACTTGGGTACTTTTGAAGAAATTCCTTTGCATAAATGGAGCTGGTTTTGTAAATATATTGCAGAATAAGGACCATGTGAAATGGCTTCCAAAACTAATCTTACAAGATTTAAAAAAAGTTTGAATAGTTTAATCAATAAAATCAATGCCGACCATTAATTGAAAAATTTGATTTTGTATTCCAGAAGATCAGACATTAAAATCTGCCCATGAGAAGCTGGAAATGTGTAATGTAGATGAGGAGGTTGCGGGTGCTACAGCTGCTGGTTCTAGTACTTATGATAAAGCCGAGCAGTCAGGGGAATCCAAAGCTACCACACCCACAGAGGTGTCAGCACTCCTGCCCTCAGACCAGCCCATGGCTACACCTGAGAAAGAAAAAAGGTAAGTAAGAATTCTGCCTGCAAATAACTGATGGATACCTATTAACTTGACCATCAATGTTGTTTATATATTTTACTTAATCTAAAATGTCCATGAGTGTAAATATTAAAAAAAATAATGAATGTGGAATTGTTATTAGGAAAACACGTGGTCGAGAAAATAACCGATGGACCCGAAGATTGGCTATGACTCGAAGACGGAGACACCGTGATCCTGACCCTCCCACTGTGTCGACAGCTCTAGGTTCCAGTATTTCCTCATCTATGTCAATCTCTGCCACTGGACTTAGTCGTCATCTAGCAACCTCCCATGATGACACGACAGAAGGGGCTGTCCATTGCTTTCAAGATGAGCGAGGTAACAATCTCGAGCTTTAGTTTTTTTGTGTGCAATGTATCCTGAACTTTTAGGGCTTTTTTTAGGGGGAGTTGGAAATTTTCTGTTGCCCGAAGTCCTCGGAGATAAGAGGAACAAGAGATGCTCTGCTTGTGAGGTCTTAATTTGTGTGACGTCTGAGGTGGTTTCCTTCACTCCCTGGAGTGGACTGGCACAACATCACAGTTTAATGACCTGAAACTTAAGCACAGTGTTAAACCCCGACCAAACAAAAGCTTTCTGTACAAAAATATAAACAATGTTTTGATTTATTTGAATTTCCTCTGTTCTTTTTTCTGTAAAACTTTTATGTTTTTCTGCTAGTTTAGTTATGAAAAAAAAAAAAGTTGTTCTTTCATGGATTATTTTATGAGCACTTTGTAGAATTTTGTCTGTTTTATCTTTGCTAGGTAACTGGCTGACATATACATTTGGTAAAGAAAGTTCTGGAGTAGCTGCCAATGTTCCTGGGGTAGATGAAGGAGTTGTTTCAGAAATAAGGGCTACAGATAAATGGTAAGTTATAATAGGGTGAAGATGGTGTGTATACAATCGTTTCCTTTAAAATTAACCCTCTGGCTAAGGGCAGTTTGTTTGAAGAGTAACAATGCTGTCTTTACTTAGCACTGGAGGAAAATTAAAATTCCAGCATTATGGAAACACTTCACATCTTAGTTGTGCTAGTGTCAATTATTGTTGGATCACACTGCTGTCATTTAAGTGAAATGCCCTTAAGCAAGTCATTAAACACCAATCTATCAATCAATCAATCACCTTTAAAATTAAAACTGGCTGACGAGAAAGTAACGTTTTCCGACATGTCTCAGAAAAAAAAAGGCTTTCATTAAATTGTCATTTCACACTTTAAATCTTGTATAAGTTTTTAAGGAGTGTTAAAACTTTTAATAGTATACACACTCATTCTGCCTGACTGTGTTATAGCAATATCACTACAGGCTGATAATCATACAACCTTTATATAGAGAGTATGACTTCGGTGCCCAAGTTTTTCAGTGTAATTCAAGATTGATAAGCGCACAGTTGTTGAGCAACTACAAACAAAATGACTTTCTATATCACTTTATATGCAAATTTGAACCCGGTTAATGGATGTAAAACTATTTTGAAACATTGTACATATATGATCGGTTTAGTTTAGTTCTGGTTATGTCTACTAATTGCTGATAGACAGCACGGCACCAAAACTGAACAAATTATTGAGAATTGCATCAAAAAAAGGTTTAAGCATGAAAGCCCTAATAATTTATCCAAGTTCACTTCAAAATTAATTACGCTTTATAGATATATAATCATGCTGACAAATGCCACTGGAATAAGTCACAAAAAATATACTTCCAAAATAGAAGACAAAAAAACATTGAACAAGAAAACAATTATAAAAATGAAAAAAATTAAATGCTGAAATAGAACATGATTTGTGAAAGTTTATTAAAATGCAAAAGTTTGAAGAGGTTCACAAATTACCACATTTTTTTGTCTTGTTTTTCTATATCCTTGTTATGCTCACTATGTTTTTTATTTTGAATTTTTTTGTTATTACTCTTTGTTTCAGGGAAGTCGGCTCATCATACAGTAGCGGTTCTGGCTCCACCGTCATATTGGATTCCCCAAAAATTGATATTCCTGATCGTACTGATCCGACCATTCCATCTATGTCCGGGTTAACTGGGACAATAGGAATTCGTCAATTTAACACCAATCAAATGCAGGCGTGTCTCTCTTTATTGGGGACCTTGGAAAGGGAGACTACCCATGCTGCCCCTTCCGACTCCTCCACAGATTCTGATTTTACTCACAATATGAACCACCCTGATGACAAGCCAAAACATTTTTATAAACTCAAACTTTTACCCAAGCTGACTGTGAAGATACATTTTGACAGATTAGCACTTTTAGCTTTATTAGATAGGTAAGTTTATTAAGTAATTAGATCAATTTTATTTCCAGTTCAGATGTATTCACCATGAATTAACTATGTTGTCTGCTGTTGGTACACTTTTGCCTGCTATGAAGCATCTGTTTGGGGAACAAAGATAACTAAATAGGTTGAATGCTGGGGACAGCAAATTGTTAGGTAATCAACTAAATGATTATATACTAATAGTGAAGACATGTTATTAAGTGGGCAGTTGGTGGGAATTTCCTATTGCTCTGGGGTCCTCAGAGATCCGGGGCAACACAATTCCAATCAGTTTGTGTTGTCTTTGTATTATTTCTTGTGATTATCATGTATTGTGATTGTTTGTTGGCAGTAACGTCAAAGGTGGTTTTTCCTTCTGAATATGGTTTTGTTTATATTTTTCAGAAACAAGTCATTGTTAGACACTACTGCTGCTGTGATACTAGCTATAGGTGTCGGTGCTTTAGGGGCACTGCTACTTAGCCACAATTTCTTCCAAGACTTCTGGATATTTTTATTTTGTTTTATTATAGCAAGTTGTCAGTATTCATTATTAAAGGTGAGTCTGTAATATGAAATAAGTAATATTAATTCAGTAAAGTATACATTTAAATTAGCATAGAAATTCCTTTTTACATGTATTACTAAACAAGTGCTATTTGTCAGCTTGAGAGTTATTATAAACAGATGTAATTTAATTATTAGTTTCTTAAAAACTTGTGCTATTAAGGATTTAAAAATTTGCCAATTATGATTTTAATTAAACATTTATTATCTCCCTTTTCAGAGTGTCCAACCGGATGCTGCATCACCAATGCATGTAAGATTTATTATTAACATGTTCATTTTATCATGGAAATTGAGTTAAATACCTACATCTAAGTGTTTTTAAGTGAATTGAAGTTTTATTGAAGCTTTTTATTAAATCTTTTCTTTCACATATATTTCATCTCATTAGTTTGATCATAAGCTTGATCATATGCTTACATGTATACTGTTAGCTTATAATGGTGTCATAATGTGCTTTGTGAAAACGTTTTTTCTAAAGGCACACTTGCTTTTATACTTTAAAAGAGAAAAGGCAAGACAATGACTCTACCAGCATCTTTAAATAAAATTTGTGAATATCATTGTGTCTCTCTTTTTGTGCAGGGTTTTAACCGACTGATAGCGTTCAGCCGTCCATTTTATTTTTGTCTTTGCTGTGGTTTGGTGCTGGCCCTGAACTATGCAGAGGAGTCTGTAACCAGCACAAAGTTCACATTGTATGGCATACCGTTTACAGCCAAATCATCAGTGAAGTTCGCTAGAGATTTACTCATAAGTAAGATCAATTACAGTTGTTTTTTGTTGCCAAAATAATGTTCTTTTCTCATTAGTTCTAGGGATTGATAAAAGTCTTACGTTTATGAATTTAAGTCCACCAGAAAGATGTAATTGGTGCAGTATTTAATATTTTTGCTTCTATTTTGGACATGTTTCTGGTAACAATGATAAACATTTTGATTGTTCAGCTTTGAAATAGAGTGAATACTATTGTAAAACAAAATCAGGATTCAAAAGTTTGCCTTGTAATCATCTTAAACTGAGTTATTTTTAAATTTCTGCTCTATTTTCTGTTGCAGTTTTTATTTTATGTTTTCCCATAATTTTTACTGTGGGTCTTTTGCCCCAAGTCAACACATTCTTCATCTATTCATTGGAACAAATAGAAATGCATGTGTTTGGCGGCAATGGTAAGTTCATAAGTATATATTTCCAAATATTAACCCATTGATACTAATATGTTGTATAATGATGATATAGAAGTCATTTTAAACAAGAACTGTGATTTAAATCTGTAATTTGTAAAAATCAAGTTGATCTGCAAAAGTAATTCACATGGCATGCTAGGGTGTGCCATAAACATTATCTTGAATTGAGTTCAGGTTAATTTACAAGGCTTGCCCGTGAACTGATATGTATTTTTTAAAAATAAATTTCTGCATCAATAATAAAACGAGCCCTGAAAATTCTCAAATGTATACTAAATCATGGAAATAACACAAACATTTTTTGTTAATGTTTTTTAAATATTTTTTTTATTGCAGCCAGCACCAGTTTGATAGGTGCTTCATTCAGTGTGTTACAGAGTGTAGTAGCCGTGGCCTTATTATTTGGTTTTTGTTATGGTGCTTTAAAGGTAAGAATTAAAGATCTTCTGTAATGTTTATTAACTTTCTAAAGCATAGTCAAATGTTTAAGGTACATGCCCACTCTGTGTTCCCATAAATCAATTCCTTCATTGTTATTCCCACAGCCAGCAATACGCTGTGATATGCTGATAAGCTCAATCTGTATCATTATTTTATCATTGAAACTTCCTATGTTATGATACTGTGACTGGTTGGCCTGGTGTCGGTATACTGTGACTGGTTGGCCTGGTGTCGGTATACTGTGACTGGTTGGTCTGGTGTCTGTATACTGTGACTGGTTGGCCTGGTGTCTGTATACTGTGACTGGTTGGCCTGGTGTCTATATACTGTGACAGGTATGCCTGTTGTCTGTATACTGTGACTGGTTGGCCTGGTGTCTGTATACTGTGACTGGTAGGCCTGGTGCTTGTATACTGTGACAGGTTGGCATGGTGGCCATATACTGTGACTGGTTGGTCTGGTGTATGTATACATGTACTGTGACAGGTATGCCTGGTG
>JAQQZZ010000034.1:86799-109263 GCA_030265115.1 Mopalia vespertina
ATTAGCATTCAGTGTCTGGAAAAGTCAGTTTCTCAGAAAGAGTTGTCTCCCCTTCTCCAACCAGCTGCAATATCTGAACGATTCACACATGATACAAAAGTCCTTCTAGCTATATGCTTGTCACATCTTGAACTTGTCATATCTTGAAATTAATTTTCAAAGATAGGAAACTGCTATCTGGGAATATATATACTGAGGAGGAAACCATTTATTAGAGCGTGTTTTAGTCGACAGATCCTGTTTAGCCGTACGGTAAAGGGAAAATCATATTATTCTATAGAAGGAAACGTTAAGAAGTCGTCCCGCAAATCTGTTAATTTTCACGACACAAATGGATATTAATGTAAATTGACGACCTTCGGACGCCATATGTCACAGGACCTAGATTCAAAAAGTTGTGGGTGAACGGATTATGGTGAACTAGGATTTAGGGGGATTGGGTTTTAACAGCTGAGATTATCCGGGGAATTCTATCGGTGTATTGATACAGCTGTAATTTGTCAGACTACGACCTCAGAATTTACGCCGCCTTTGTAGCGAATATTATTATATTCAAAATGGTCCTGGTTTATTACCAAGTGGGCTGTACGTAAGGCATGGAGGTCAGCAATCTCTACCATAGGCTCACTTGGCATTCGCCTCTGTGTGGGGCTCGACACTACTTTTTTGTTTCACATGAAACTTTGATTATATAACGTAAATAATGACGTCAAAGGTACTGGATGTTTTAGACGTATTCTGTAGCAATATACTCTGTATGACGCCAACAACGTAAGTGAACTTTGAGAGTGTGACGACGTTTGACGTTGTGCAGATAATATAGCTATGTAAATTGGCACAAACATAATCCTTTGATTATTGTGCTAAACAAATGACATATTGTCATTAATTACTATCACTGTTTTTTTCATTCGACACGGGATCATACCGGCGCCTATATAAAACTCCACCCCATCAAGCCACGATTATTCATTCAGCAACTTGAAAGAAACTATGCAAATAAACTGATCTGGTGGAAAATGTCTATCAGACAAGCAATATCGCCACATAGCGAGCTAAAACTTTGAGATTTTTTTCAAAATTATACAATAAAAAAAAACAAAACAAAAAACAATAATAATAAAAAATGACCTTTTTAAAACTGTAGTTAAGAATATAAGTTTTATATTGCGAAAATGGCCCAGAGCGCGCCTGTCGCTGGTTAGAAATCGAGAGCTTCCGTGGCCTAGGCGGTCCCTGAATCCTCGCCGCATTTGTCACAGCGCCGGTAGGTCAGCAACTTTATAAGACATACTACAAATAACTGATTTGGTGGAAAAAAGTTTTTCAGTTAAGCAACATCGCCACATAACGAGCTATTAATTTAAAGTCTTATCTTATCATGAACAATTAAACAAACAATTGTCCAGCCAAATTTCCTTTCCCGTCTAGTTAAATATTGATATCAATGTTAACCCCACACTTCTCATACAAAACCATTCACAAATAAATTACTCACAATCGTGATTCAGCATGATCTTTTCTGCCACAAAGTTGCGATTCAAAAACGGGTTTTCAACTAACACATGCTAGTTGTTGTTTGAACTTCGACTTGGTCTGTCACAATATTAAACGACTATATAATAGCTTAACCCTACCTACTCTCTACAAATGGCCCCTTATCTTCACCCTAAAACTAACCCTAACTATCGGCCCTGTGACTAGAGGTAACCCTGTTGCTATGACATGTTACAGCTAGTTAGAATAGAGTTGAAGCGAAAAGTTTCAGCGAACTGCAAATCGCCTCAAAATGAGGATAGTTGTCTGATTATTTGATGATGATCTTTGGGTCGTCGGGTCTTGTTGTGAAGGCACCACAAACTCGACCAACACGATATACGGCATACTGGGAAGTCGATACATGAGCCTAGGTTAGAGCGGCCTGTACACCTTGGTGATTAAGCTACGAGGAAACACGCTAGCCATGGTACACCGTGATCCGAAGCTGTATGGACAACCGGGAACCGGAGTTATTGAACTACAAGAAACTGCGCTATTGGAAATTGGTATAGTGAGCAATGGGGACGACCGAGCTATATATGTACCTGCCCTAAACTGCGAGTACCGGTTTGGAAAATTTGCCCATTTGCACATGTAATGTGACTGGAAATTGTTGTAAACACAAAACACGGTCAAACTAGGTTTTTGTGGCCGTTGATATAAACAATGTGAAAGAAATAAAACGTTACACAATTTAGTGATTGTTTATTATATGGTAAAACTAACATGTAAGAGGAATGTGAATTTTTAGTTATCGGTAAAGGTTAATACTGAACAAATGTCTTACACTGATTCTTTAAACAGGGAACAATATCAGCCTTCCCTTCCCAAAACAACAAAAGCAAATCACGATTTTAACAGTAAAGCCTGACCTATTTGTTGGCTGTTTTACTCGTATAAATCTTGAAAGTCATTGTAATGCCATCACCCGCCGGATATTTCCTGGATGGGTTAAAAGTCAAGCCCAAAAGGACACGCAATAGGAATTGGGCAACGGGTCGATAAGATTGTCCACTTTCCGTGGCAAGAGCCTTTAAGATTACTGGAAAGAGAAGTCTCCTCAGGCCTCATCCTCTAATGTTACCGGGTTTGATGTAACTTTTAGCGTACACGATTCCGGTTCATTCTTTAGCGTAACATTATCAATTTGTAAGCGAAAAGTTCGTCGCTCGAACGGAAATGTTCTTGCTGCGGTCGTTCTGCTTCTATTGAAGATCTCGATTTGTCTTTCGTGCATCGAGACCTTCGGTGGACGATAATTGACCGAAATTTCCGTTCCATGTCAAAAGGAAATTGGAGCAATCCTTGGAAGCAGAACTTTAAGTGAGATAAGTCGAGGACTCTAGTTCCGGAGAGGGCGATTTGGCCAAGCAGTTACGCCAGGACAAGTCAACTGTAACCTTTAAGGTCATCACAGAATTAAAAGATGTTCTTTTCTGCCTAGATATATAGTTCTTCGCCGAAATAGCGATCTGCTAACATGTCCTGAAAACCAACGAGTCGACAGAAAATATATAGTTTGAGTACAAATATTTACTAATTTTCGACATTCCTCATTATATGTTCTTCTATTCGGGTTAGATTAAGTTTCTACAGTTCTTTCAATAAACAAACAAACACATGTAAGGAGGTTTGCCGTTCGGGGAACATCTTTGTATATTCTATGGCCATCGTTGTCATATATGAGATTATTTATCGGACTTTTAAGAGTCATTTATTAGCTGTGTTGTAAACATAACAAAATCATATTAAAGCTCTGAGGCTGATTTCCAATTCAAAACAGGTTTAGTATGGCATATTATTCAATACGGGAAGGCGTGGCGAGGAGCAGCTTTATCCTTTAGGCTTGACACGTCTTTTCGTTTCATAACTTCAAATAATTTATGAGTTATTACAAGACAACCCGTGACCTAAGAGATTCATATAACTTCACAAAATAACCGGTATTGCTCTTTGGACAATGTGACAAACGTTTCTTGTGCAATTTGGTAGGAGTTGAATTATCTGTTTACGACACTATAGGATTTTCAATTCATGCCAACTGTATTTCCAACCTTAGCCATAACCTTAACAGTTAGGACCATTTCATTTGCAGCTGATCAAGGATAGAAACATAAAATACAAGGGCAAAATAGCCGTCTTAAAACTAACGTAGGTTTAGAAAAAAGTCCATAAAGCTTACTTTTTCTTTATTAAACTTAATTATATAAAATAGCCTTTGGTAATACAACTTTCAGAGCATAACAAGAAGGTTTGCCAAAACAAAACTAACACAAGATATATTAAATTGTTTTTGTTCGTCAAAAAATGTGAGGAAAGTAAAAATTCTTTACACTAGAAAATGCAATTGCTCTAACTAATGACACTGTTAATGTCATTTTATAAAGTGAGGTTTTTAAAACTGTTATGTCACGATTGTTACATAGGATGTGAGTGTATTTTTTCCTGTGTATATTTTATGTTGTCTCAAAATATTTAAATCAAGAGTAACGTCAATCGAGCGAACACAAAATGTTAAACGAGGTCAAAAAAGGATTAAACATATATACCCACAACCTCACAATCGCGCTAAAATAGTTTAAATGTCCCGTTGCAGTAGTAAAAAAAATGCAACATCACAAATCAACGATCATAGGTAAATCTTGTTAATTTATTATTTATTTATTTATTGATTTATATATTTTTATTTATTTATTTACTTATTTATTTATTTATTTATATATTTTTATTTATTTATTTATTTATTTATTTATTTATTTATTATTTAACTGATTTAAATTTTATTTCAAAAAGACAGATTATGGTAGTCATTCTGCAAAAGTATACAGGAGTTATATCACGATTGTTATAAGAGGTGAGTGTATTTTATCCTGTATATATTTTATGTTGTCTCAAAATATTTTCAACAACAGTAACTTAATCGAGCGAACATAAATTTTAGAAGAGGTCAAAAATATATAAAACATTTTTACACCCAACCTTATTACAATCGCGCTAGAAAAGTTTATAAGTCGCCATAGTTAATACAGCAGTCAAAAATGTCAAATCAGAAATCAATGATCATAAGTTAATCTTGTTTATTTATTTATTGTTCTATTCAGTTGACAATTCACCCAATTATTTACTTATTTATTATATCATTCACCGGAACTGTACTTCATTGGATTAAATAAATAAAAATCAATAAATGATATTTTAGGAGAGCAATCCATTTTTATCTTGTATATATGATTATCTGTTTAATGGGATACAGCAAACAACGCCAGAAAGTGCTTTTGACACTCATCAAATTATTGTTCAGTTCACTTCTATGCTTGTATATATATGTTCGTGCAGTGCTTATATGTTTATATTTAAGAAAAATCACAGATTTGATCTTTTTTTTTTAAATTATCGGTACTCGCGTCAACGCCAATAATCACAGAGGACCGTTCGTGCGATGACATGTCTTGTTTGCCTTCACAAGTCTGAGTTTTATTAAGGCAGGCTGTAGATTAACTGTCTCCCGGATGGCCAGGTGCGCGTGAAAGTATTGGTCCCAAGTAAGGATATATTTAAGAATCTTAGTATATGTATGATAAATATTATTTTGACTATTTCACTAAATTTGCACTACTGATTACGAAGAATTGCATTAGAACCATGTTTTTATATCATGTATACTGCCATACATGTGCATACAATGTGGTGAATAAATGAAATGAAATAAATAGTATATAATTCAGAAGGTAACTCTTAGAAAGGCGTAGATATTTGACGTCATGTCTGTTCCAGGGACATTGATCTTTTTATCGTGGTCTATGAGGGCATGGAGTGGTTGCCCATTGTGGGCTGCTCACTTTACCTGATTTTTTCGCAGCATTGTCAGCTTTTAACCGCTGAAGGAGCCAACAGCTAGAAGTGGTTGAGAAGCGTGGTTTAGGAAATTGCAGATCCACATTGACTCTTTTCTCTTTACAGAGATGCTATTCTTCTCACGTGAGACTAGCCAGTCTCTAAATTACATCAACACTTCTTCCAGTCATTTAATTTGTGCTCCAGTCGCAAGAGCTTTTTCTTGGCGGGCAAGACAAGCATCGATGAGAAATCTCAAACACAGATTCCACTGATTCTCTCTTTTGATACAATATCAAGTGGTGTGAAATATGGAGTAAAGTTTACAGCATTTCGTCTTATCCTTTTTACCATCTATGGACACAACTGTTGTGGATTAAAAAAAACGTTGAGCTAAATGCTTAATTGCTGGGTTTGTCTCACGAATCAGCCGTTGTGGCTTCCTTCTATAGTCTTAGTTTTGGTCGCGACTATTATACGGAGCCTGTCAGCACCCCTTATTCAGAGCCGGTCTCTTCCCTGTATTCAGGGGGTCTCTCCTACGCTCATATGCCATTGTCATAACGTTATCGTTGCCTAAGCTGTGATATTACTGTTTTTGATGCCCTTTTTGTGGTAAGGGCAGATCCAAAAGCCGTCACCCAATGTTTCTGTCTCTGCCCATCTGCCGCTTCCTCTTATCGCTTGACAAATACTTTACATCGCCTGTCTATCCACAAAATGCAATTACTAGGACATGATGTAACTTTAGGATGTCATTGTATAAAGAGACAATTAATCAACATGAATAACGGTTGCTTTAAAAGGGCAAAATGTGGTCTCACATGAACATCTTGAACACTATTGATATCCATTATATCATTTTTGTTTTCTAACACACACATTACATCATGTCTACCACTAAATAGACGATTCATACATTTGAACACGAAGCTAACCGTCGTGGCAGAGAAAATACATAAAATTCATACATGTGCCTGTATTAGATACCACACTGAATATCTTAATATTCCTTTATATTTTTATATACTACTGAGTTCACGATCCCTATACAACTTATAACATTTTACATTTCGGTTGGCCTTGTATAGGCTTTACGTCAATATCTAAAATATTTATTGGTCTTTAAGTACAACTGTTTTAACCGGGTTACTTTTCTTACTTTTAAAATAGCTGGCTTTAAGGAGGTTATATTTGTATATCAGTCTGGGTTACGTGACCTGTAAACTGAACATTGACCCCAGTCTCAAACTCCTTCACTCTGAGTACTGATCTATATTCTGTGTTACGCCATAGCCTTTACATGGTAGCACTTGTGCTTGACATAACCTCTTTCGCTGGCCGTCAGTTGATCACATCTTATCGTGGTTAATTTATGAAGAACAGACTGGCTCAGTGAAATGTCAGCTAGACAACTGGGGAGGTTCCAGAAATGTAAAAGATCGGGTCATAGGCGATCTCGTGGGTTATGACGTGCTACCTTACCCGCCCCCGGACTATTTCTTCGAAGCGCAAGCTTAAAATCGAAAAGTAGTGCTTCGTCCGAGGTGTCAGCTGATTGACAAAGTGTCGACCTTAGCTCCGCCCACCTAGTCCGGATCACAACCGAGTGCATTCCGCAACACAACATAAAACCCCGACTTTGTGCTTTAGTTTGCTTAATTATATTTATGTTAATTGGCCTCTCCACTCACGGTGTAGCGAGGACTAACTCTGTCAAGCCCTTGGATCCCATACTGCCCTCTAAGTTAGGCCCCTTTAACAGCGTAAAATGGTATTGAACCAAGGCTAAAATCCTAACTTAACTTCACTTTTAACATAATAGTATAGCAATAAATAACCATACTTGTTTATATCCTTTCACAATATATATTTCTCTGTTTTTGCAATTATATTTCTGGAGAACAAAATAATTTTACAGTTGTACTGAAAGTTACACATTAGAATAAGATTGAATATTTTCATCGTGAACTCTTTTTGTTTTCCTCAGCATAAATACATTTGGTTTATATTTATGAACCGTTTTTGGACCATTTATTTTCTACCATTTTGTTTCAGTCCTCTAACAGTACACCCTTTCAGATAAAGAGTTTTGTAATTTAGTCCCCCGTTGTTTTGTAATTTAACGCAAGGATTGTCGTCTTCAGTGCATTTGCTGATTCTTTTTTCATCAATTGCAATATACATTATGTAGTTTTTAAATATAATTTTTACATCTGATCATGATTTTAAGGTGTAGTTTTGCTCTATCCCGGCTAGACGTTTTCTAATTTTGTGAATGCAAGTATAAATGAATAGAAAAAGAAAGAAACCAGTCTATTCTTCAGCCATATTGCTGTACGAGATTCCATTTCAATGGGAACGGGACAAGTCAGTACAAGATTATGTGGGAAATGCTGAATATACTTAAAAATCAAACAATAAATGGTTTCATTCAACAAAAATCAACAAGATGGGAAAACTTTGCTGATAAATTGAATAAAATCAACAAAAAATAACATCTAATCGTAATTACACCGTGTGAGTATACTGCATACACTTGTAGAACCGTACATTTGAAAGAAGCAAAGAATCGGTGCAAGTAAACTGTTACGCCATAGGGTCTCAGATGTGTATATGAATGGAGCTCTTAGTGGCCACCTCGTCTCACTCTCTCAGATAAGCCCTATATTAAATTACGAGCTTTTTGTCGAATTGTAAACAAACATAACAGACACTTCCTTCTTCAGGCCCTAGCTACCAATAAATTTTACTCAACGGTTTATTTGAAATATTAAAGATACTGTAAATAAAACGTCAGTGTGCTTCAGAGACCTATTACGTCAGAGCAAAAACCAGACCCCCTAATAAAAAAAATCTGGGGCAAGTATTTTATGGGGCTCTTGTTAGGGGCAATGGCTATGTCAGCTTTTGAATGCATTTTGTTTGCACAAATTTTGTGCAGGCCTACTTTATAAGTTATACATTTTTAAGACAAGATAAGTCCAACATTTTTAGCAGAAGTGCGTATATTTGTTAGGGTAAATATTGAGAAAAACATTCATTATTTTTATATGTTTGATATATATTTAGTGATCATCGTTAAGAGGTATATAAAGTGACTGGAACCATTGCATTGAACTAAGTGATCAGTGTTAGTTTTGTGTTTGCACTTGAATTTTGAAAAAATATTACATCTGGCGCTATTGTACTGAATGCACGCGTGGCAGTGAAAAATATTGATATTACAAATGGCATAATTCTGTCTACGTGAACACAATCGTGTGCTAACCTTTAAACTACACTAGCGATCCTCTGTAGTAGTTATGTAATCTGTAAGGGAGGAAAAACGCAAAAGGCAAAGGGCGCTCTGAAAAAAATATACAGGCCCAGAGCTTAGTTTCTAATGGTAAAGGTTATAACATATGCCAGGCTATATTTTGCTATAGTGAAACTTGATAGGGCAGGGGAGCACTGACATTTTGCCTGCCACTTTGAACCAACTTAGTCCGACAAACACTCGTATGTAGAACAATTGCAGTCAATGTTAAGTCCTGTCTACCAGAAGATGCAATGTCCTATGTATATCAGGTTCATAATGTTTGAATATGTGATATTATGGATCTACTAACACAGGTGTCATAAGCTCTTTAGAAAATATTATGTACTTACTATAGCTTACTCAAAATACGTAGAAAAACTTGCTCGACGTTACAAGTCAACTGGCGGAATATCGTCAGATATCGGAAGAACAGCAGATTGACCTCCCCTTAGTTGTCAACCGCTGTCGACATCGTTAGGCCACACGGGTATCAATATTTGAGCAAATCTTGAAGGAAAGTAACCATGAGCTAGCAACACTATGAGTAAATTCTTATGGATTAATAAATAATGTATAGAATTTCTAGATATTAGACGATTATTTACTCAGATAACTTATTAAGGACATTTGACTAAATTTGTTGAAGAACACTAAGGTTTAGATAACATATTCAACATATTAAACTAAGTTTGTTGAAAAGGCTTTAACTTTCAGATATAACGCATTGAAAACATTAAAAAAGATATGTTGAATAACGTTTAACCTTCGGACAACGCGTTGAACACATGCTGTTACATCTGTTTAAGAACATTTAAGTTTCAGACAACGAATTAAACACATTATACTAAATGTGTTGAAGAGTCTTTACCTTTCAGATATTACGCATTGAAAACTTTGAACAAGATTTGTTCAGACAATGTATTGAGCACATTTAACTTAATTTGTAATTAACTTAAGAGTTTCAGATAACACCTGAAACTAAATTTGTTACAGAACATTTAAATATCAGACAACGCATTGAACATATTAAACAAAACTTGTTGAAGAACTATACAATTTCTGACAATGTATTGAACACATTTAACTAAATTTGTTGAAGAATATTTAAATTTCAGATAACGCATAAAACATATTAAACAAAATTTGTTAAAAAAACTATACATTTTTTAACAACGTATTGAACACGTTATAAAAATTATATGTCTGAGATAACACATTACACTGAATTTGTTGAAAAATATTTCACTTTACGCTAGACATATTCATACGATCAACATCATATTGATTTGGCAACAAGTTCTACCGGCCACATTCAACGAAAGACAATAGAAGTTCGTTAATAAATTAAAACAGAAACTATGTTTGCTACGTGAAAGTAAACTGTGGATGGATTTTACCAGACCAATTCTGGATTAAAATAATTATTGTGTCGTTCAAAATATTGAAAATACTGTTAGCGAATGTGGATACAAACGTATCACATAATTGTTGTCGGCTGTCACCAGAACGATTATGGGATAAAATATTTATTGTGTCGTTCAAAATAACGAAAATGCTGTTAGCGAATGTGGATACAAACGTATCACATATCTGTGGACGGATGTTACCAGAACGATAATGGACAAAAATAATTATTGTGTCGTTCAAAACAACGAAAATACTGTTAGCGAATGTGGAAGCAAACATATCACATATCTGTGGACGGGTGTTACCAGAACGATTGTGGAAAAAAATAATTATTGTGTCGTTCAAAACAACGGAAATACTGTTAGCGAATGTGGATATAAACGTCTCACATATTTGTTGTCGGATGTCACCAGAATGATTACGGAATAAAATAATTATTGCGTCGTTCAAAATATTGAAAAAACTATTTGCGAATGTGGATAAAAAAGTATCACATATCTGTGGACGGATGTTATCAGAACGTTTTGAAACTCTTACTGCAATGTAATGAGTATTAATGGTTGTAATACAAGTGTTTCGTTAGTACATTGGCATACAATAGAACCAAAGGCAATTTATAATATCATATCGCAGTAATTTTGTTTTTGATTAACATGTCTCTTCGTAAATAAATATACCCATACATGCTACATTGTGAAGGCAAAACGATATTCGCACAATTTTAAATTCACTGTTACCAGCTTATACAAATACAACAGTAGCGCAACTATATATTACTGTAACAGAAAGGTATTCGATTGACTAAAAAAGATGATGCAAGTTGATAAGCCATTGAAGTTAATAAAATTTAAAAGACAATTTAAGGTGTGGAACTGGAAATAGGTTTATAATCAATGTAGTAATTTCTATAATCGGTTATTATTGTGTACCTCACCATGGTGTGTCATGTAACTCAGAAACGTGTATTAATAATTGTAGCAAGTGTTTCCCTGTCATGGACATTTCTGCTTTTAAATTTTAATTTACTACAAATTTTTGCACATTAAACCGGGTCAAGTATTTTAGAAGACTTCTATCATTAACTTTCAAACTAAACTGTCAAAATATTTTACATAGTTTACATAGTTAGTATATTCCATACAAAATTTTAACAATTTTATCCAGCTTAATATTTGTTGAAAATGTTTTTAGAAATAAGTCTTTTTAATATTGTCTTTTTTCAAAATGAATCTCTCTAAGGTGGTGTATAATAAAGCGTTAATAAAAATATTGCTTTCGTTTGTGACTTTATTACATGATATTTATAATATTTTTGCTTTGCCGTATAGAGCCATAGGTTTTACCAGGCCCTATATCTCTGCATACACACCAGAGGAGAACTGTGTACCGCTATATAAACCACACGTTCAACAGAGCTCAATACTACGAAGTAGAATAGAATGGGTCTTTCAATGGAAAAAAAATCTCACATACACAAAACGTATTGTGAAAAGAATTTAAAGGCATATGTTGATAATATGAATGGGACCAATTAGAGCTTATCTTTTTCGCCAGAGCGACATATGTGACGCTTAGTGTTAAACGTGACGGATAACGAAAGCATTCCCTGAAACCTCAAAGCAGTTAATCTTGTATTGTTCCAACCAACATAATACAATAATGAGAACAGATATATCCAATATTGACCACCTTGTTCTAGTGTAGCACAATGGCTTAGCCACCACAACACAGTTAAAATATTTAGATTTCTGATTTTTAGTTACCCTTGAAGGGATTATCTCAATTCGCCAGCAAACACGTTGCAATTATTGTCTAATGATATGTCCTTATTAAGCACGTTATTATTCGAAAATCGATGGACGGTCTTGTCACTGATTTCCATTCCCGGCCTAGGTTACACAATGTTAACCGAGTCCATTCAGTTGGCTGCATTATATCACGTAGACTGATCGGCCGGAGAATAAGAGTCCCCGGAATAACCGGAGAACCACTTCAATTTACCGACTGCATGTATCCGGGAGTGTATCCTCTATTTTGCTCTTGAAATTGTCAATGAATTGTTCAGAATGCTGTAATAGCTCAATCAGTTCTGGATGTCTTTACACTTTAAATATCTATAATTATCAATGGCATATCAAGGACGTAGTTTGCTTTTAATTCGATAATTGCCATTTATAAACTATATAATTTACACGCCGTGCGCTCTTTAAAAGATTTCATGCTAGTTTGTTTCCCAACTGTTTAGGTTACTATGAAATTTTTTTTTTCTACAGTTTATCGACAGTAATATGACAATATAACTTGTTCTATTGCGATTTTTTTTACAGAACAATCTGAAAACAATGTTTAATAGTGAAGAAAGGAGGCCGTCATCTCACCTTAAACAATGGTTCTTCTTTATCTTTTTTGTAGGGTTTCAAGTAAAAACGCGGCAGTTTGCTGTATTTTTTTGGCTGATGTGTTTTTCATGTTACAACGAAATGAGAACAGAAGATTGCTTGTAAGCAATAATTAATTTTTAATTTTAGTGGAGTTGCCGAAGATACGTGTTTGTGATGTTTTATCTTTCCAAACGAATGTACAGGCCTACTTAGGGAAACAGGGGAAAGTGAGTTTTGGAAGCTATGCAAATTCATTAGGATCAAATACTTGCATGCATGATATGATTTAGCTTGCGTCCTGCTTTTCTCTTACACACCCTTGTGGCTAACAAATCACTTTTCCAACACATGAATATTATCTCTTTTTTCTTCATTAACTATATTACAAACCAATGGCTGATTAATGTTCAAGTTGTGGTTTTTTGCTCGTCTGATTTCTCCTATAAGAAGCACTCTGTCCATTTCACAGACTAATGATGCCCAATGATCCAGTCAAGCATGTAGTTCGGATAATAACACAGGATAACACGTCTGAAATTTAACGCCTTTTTACAAATTCAAATAAAGGGTTCTGGATATGCCTGGCAAATGAAGCATACAGAAATGTGGTAGGCAGAGTTCTTATTAGGCGACTTCGTCCGTCAAGTCCAGTGGGGGTATAATGGTCGTCAAACTTTACCGGAGGATAGATTCAGCATTTTGCACCAGCTTTTTGACAAAAACGTTCGATTTTTTTGATAGCCACCTTGTCCCCTTGAGCTTTAATTTGTTTTAACACAATGAGTACATTCTGCTTACTTTTACATGGGATGATTATTAAAATGAAATTTCATATCATAACACTTAATTACACAAAATATTCATAGAAAAGCCAAAAGTCATGGAAATCAATTTAAATAATAATAAAAGTTATAATAATTAGTAATATGGTCTGAGCATGTATATTTATATAACCGGAAGTACCATATCATCAAATAGAATTGTAGGTAATATCTGGACCAAGAATTACCCTGTTGTAATGATTCACCAAGAGAGAGACTTTCATCCTTTTCTTAGGAGAAACGTTCATAGTGAAACATGACATATGTCTCACAAACAAGAGAAACCCGACATATTTCGTATATTTTGTTCAGAATATGCATATGTTTAAAAACATATATGGACTACTCATAAGGCAATATTTAAGAATAAATAAGATAAGTAAGGAAATTCTTTTTATGGATATATACAGGTATTGAAAACTTCGCAGAGCATTAATAATGGGGAGTATTGCAGGGGTCGGAAAGGGTTCACAGGTTCATTTTATGAAAATACACAAACCAATCGGTCAGCAGCTAATAGACTATATTGTTCAAAGTGTCTGCATTACACGTACAAATGCATCAGACTTTTTAAGCTTCAATTTTTTTTAAGACAGTTATTGGTGGCAGCGGTGGGACCATGAGTGGGGTCAAATGTCAAAGCGACCAGCACGTGGCCAGCCCACTGATTAACAGAATCGGATGGCAAAGATTCATTACGACAATTCTTGTAAGGACCTTTTATTACACATAGCGCTCCATGGGCAAGCATATTGTGAGATGCTTTTTGTTCATCAAACTTCTGAACGTCCCGGAGGGATTCAGGCGAAAAAACTCATTAGTAAATCTCATGAGCTCAGACATGTATTACATATGCACCGTTGGCAAGCCAGTTGTCACTTGACTGTTTGGACTTTGTGTCGGTGAGTAAATAGCTATGATCTCAAGTTGTAATCTAAAAGGGTTTGGGGTAAGCCATATTGAACACCCCACAAACTTTGGCCATCCGAGATTCTCTTCAACAAAAGAGACATTTTTATGACAGCCTTAATTGTTTTTTCAACTCATAAACTCTGATGTATCACCTCCCCGCAGTGGTTAGGGAGTGTTGTGTCTGATCAAGGACTGATTGGTGATGTGAGCCGATGGCCTGGAAGGGAGAGAATGACCGGAGTGGACGGTGGAAAAGAGCGAGTGACAGGTGGCCAGACTCGCCCCTCTCCATCTATAAGCCACTTTCCTACACTCACACTTACCACCTATCGGCCACTGAGGTAATATCTAGTCACATTAGCCCTTTGGCGAGAAAAGCTTGATAACCTAGAGGTCGTATTGCGGGGAATTACGCGAACAGACGGAGCTGGCCGTTAGCACTCTTACTCTCTGACCAGTCACCAAATATGGAAATGACCGGGTAATAACACTGCCAACACAAAGAAAATAGCTTTTGACCTATGTTCCTTTAATCTCAAAGCCAATTCCACACCATCGACGCCCGTATCCAATCACCCTAGTAGAAAGTGATGCTTTTAGCCAAGCAATAATTAAAAAAGATAAGGGACGAATATATTAAGACACTACCGCCATAATCCAACTGGAGCTTTGTGAACATTGAAAAAAGAAGACCCCCATCCCCAGAAGTGATAAAACATAGACTCACAACAAGGAAGACAAGTTCATTAAAGGCACACAACGCGATCCGGAAATTTATGACCGGAAATTTGGGTAGTTTTGGGTCCATTCTCTTTATAAAGGCCAATCTTCATTTTAAACGCACATGCGAAAATTGATAAACATTTCCATAAAAATAGCCCGGTGACACTGCTCGAAAGATCTCGTTCATCGATGGACAATGTTTGGGGCGGTTTTTTTTTTTCAAGAAGGAAAAGATTCAAGTTAATTGGCTGGAATATATCACATAAAGATAGTATTGTATAACATATTTCAAAAGAGGCATTTGAGCGCAGGATGACAAGATTTTTAACTATCTAAATTTCAGTACACCAAGTAAAATTGAAATCGTAGGCCAATTTTATTCATACAAGCATGGGGAATTGAACTGTTATATTATAATTATCGAACTGAAAAATCAAATAGAGTTATAACAGTATAAGAGTACATGATTATGCTATTTAGAGAATTCTAATAAAATTGTTGTGATTTGCCTATACATAATGACATACCTAGAGGATATCTACTGTTTATTGATGGATACGATGAATATTTCATCGAGTGTGATGAGAAAAATGATATTTTCACGAGTGGCGCGCGTATCCATCAACAAAATAGTAGATTTTTAAATTATATTTTACCGAGCTATGAGATTGTGGAAAAAGTTCCATATTTTTGTTCCACCAAAGCAGTTATCTCAATCTGGAGGCTGCTCCAGAAGGGGGATGAATCCAGAGTTACAAAAAAATAGTTCCATCTACAATGAAAGTATCGCTTTATATCAATATCAATATATATATTTTCATAGTAGCGATACCACAAATATCATATTCTGGCTGATATGATGTTTATTTCTCTGATAGTTTTCATTATCTCATTGTTTGGTATATAATAAGATACCTTAACGAATAGTTTGCATTAACAAATAACTTACAGTTCCATATCATAAGGGCATTAGTTGTATACACACGAGGAGTCCGAGCCTGTTAAATATATAGATGGACTTTTCTTCTATCTCTGTCTTTTAAAGTGAACTATTGTTGTTGAATGTGAATTATCGAGGTATTTAGCTTGTGAACAATATCTTTTCTTGATTTTGTTCTAGGATTGACCAAAAGAACACGACTGATGGTCCCAGTCATGTCAGAGATGAGAAACATCAAGCTGACGACCGGTTTTTTCCATAACGTAAACATACATTTCCTCTTTCACGTAATCTTACACTGACCATGCTTGTAGTGGCTCTATGTGATACTGTACCTTGATCGACTTATAGCTTTGACAACCCTGACACGGTCACGCGTCTTATGCTGCAACAAAACGTTTGGCCCGTTTAGTTTTCACCTTGACGTGTCACAGGTACTTGGAACATTGTCTCCATAAGGTCATTTTATCATGCAAGTAAGATCAGATAATAGATGCCATCTGTAAATATGTGAGATACAATAGATAGAAGAAATGAATCTTCAGGAGTCTTCACTGTCCTCAACTAGAGGGCACATATATGTACAATTAAAGCAAGTTTCACGTAAAAAGGGTTTGTAATCCAGTGGTAACAATTCCGTGATAAACTTATATTAAAAAATCTTATGTAATACGATTTGTCTTTGTTGTATTGTTTCTCTTGTCGTGATAAATACGTCACGTTTAAAATTGTAAACCACAGCTTTGCCTCTAAACTGCCAGACAATGGGGAACCAAACTTCATAATCCAACATTATCCACTTATGTGCGTAGAGGGCAAACTAATTAACATACGTCGCAAAATTTGGAAGCGTATATCAAGTTGACCGATTTAGATACTTGCGCAGGATGGAACTGTACGTTTACCAAATTATAGTCTGTCAAGCAGGGTGGAACCAGATTTAGTCTTGTGTGTAAAAGAATACGATGATTACGATTCTTCGTGGAGTCCGCTTTTACATTATAATGCTAAAAAGAAGTTTGAATTCTGTAATTTTTATCCTTGCAGTAATGAATACAAAGCGTTACTGATGGCCCAAAAGGCAAAGGGAAACACCATACGAGATTACCATTTAACTTTGTGATAAAGTCGACTGATGTTTACTTTTATCGACTCATAACAAATGAGACAGGTCTGACAGGTTCAAGAGATTGGTTGCTAATAATGATACATTCAAAGTATTTACTGAATGTGCGACTGAGGAATGCGCGAAGAACTTGTTCGTTGGCATGCCTGACTGACATCTTTCACTCGTTTTGTTCCACCTTTGCGTTTCAGGTGCTTAGAAGACGATCTAATTAACGATATACCTTGATGGGTCCTGGATTCTGATTGGGTTTTTGCACACTTAAAGAAGCACTAATACACATTCCACGTACTCCCAAGACAGGCTCTAAGCGTCCTTTAACATCCACATCAGATCAGATAGTAAATGTCAACGTTGAAGATGTGAGAGATAATACTTATAAGACATGAATCTTATATAAACCAGACTAAGACTCAAAGCAGAGATGACTATAGTTATACACGCACAGAAGGTCTTCATTGAGAAAGCCACTATGATATTAAATCTAAATCTGTTTGTTTGATTGGGATTTTGAGCCGAACTTAAAGTTAGTTTAATCCGATGGCTTCTTGCCAGACCAACGGTTGAAAAAAGCCACCTGGACCCCACTGGCAACAAACAATGACGAGCCAGGACAGTAATAGCCCGTAATTTACAGACATACCAAAAACAGACCGGCTTCCTGTTGCCTTTTAGTCCCGAGAATACCAGGGCAACATGAAGATGCCACCCAACTACCTGACAAAATTTAGTTTGAAGGAGCGAATCATTTTATTTTCACTACTTTAAATATCATTGACAAAGATTAAAAATCAGCGCAAGCCTAACGTTATGTTTGCCATTGTTATAAATTATTGGCGTCTCCAGTTAGCAGAAAAATTTACAATGTCATAATCAAATAACGGACAAATAAAAAAACCCACATTTTAATACAATATCACAAAATACATTGATAGGTAATCGTTGAAATCACATTTCCCCCAAACAATAAATACTTATAATTGTACTGATCATATACTTTGGTCTATGTTAAACGCTTTATAAAAGTTATTTTCGTTGATGTGTTTGTTTATTTTATTGGTGTTTGGCGTTGTACTCAATTATTTCACTACTATGGCGACTATAGACATTGAAAACTAGAGGAAATGTAGATATACAAGATAAGAGCCAATTTGTATTATACGTATAGAAGACTGCATATAGGCTACTACCTTTTAATAAATCGTTGGAGTTTTCGTCAGTTTTTGTCTTTAATAACGGAATCGAACACACAGCCAGGAATACCATAAAGTTGAATGAACTTTTGAGATTTCCTATCTGAATTGACACAGAGTCAACTGACGACAAAGGTGGCTGTTATGCGTGTAACATTGTGTGTTTCTGAGTTTGGCATCAAAACGTGACTTTATCAGTAGAATTAGCCTTGTTTTCGTGCGGTAAACCCCAGTGTGGTTTCCGTGGCAAATCTCCCCTGAATAAGGCCTATAGTGGAGCGCTTGGGGATTTGCGTTCTTAAACCACCGCCAGTTCATTTCCACTTTCAAGCCAAGTCCCTTCCATTCTTTAAGCATTTTTTCTGTATTTATTCCGTTCCTTATGCTATAACATAGCACAATCTTCACGATCGCTTGTTAGAGTAAATAGTGTCAATTAATCTGGCCATCTTTTGTTTCCCTACAATCTTTCACATGATTGCGACCTCAATATCTCCTACGGTGAACAAATTTTTGCTTTTGTTATATTATTTGACAATCTGGGTTTGTAATAGACGCGCGTCGCTGGCCGGCCTGTCGTCCACTTTGGCAGAACTTTGGAAATGAGTGTCGTGGGGGTTGGTTTGCCAGGTCTGTGTCAATACCGGCACTGATCTAAAATCGTTATCAAAGGGTTAGGAGTTTAATTAACATCGTTTTCTACAGAGTAATTGTTGTAATTACAAGTGTCTTGAGCGTACTGATCGGTAGGATGTAGCCATTTGTTCTCCACGTACATACTATATTTTCTGTAATTCTAGCAACCCTTGTCGACCAAAAGTTAAATTGTTATGTCAAGGGTTGTTTGCATTATGATTCCAGTTCATATTATCTACACATAAGGATTGGGAAAATGTTAATGAAACCAACTGCTTTAATTTCCTCTTCTGATCTAAGGTACGACCTATTGGGGGGTTACCATCGATTTAAATATCTCATTACAGTTTGTTGGCCGTGCGTCGTTGGACACAGCCGGCCAATCGTCTCGAGTTTTTGATGAGCCATCCGTGCAATATTGCGCTCGTTTCCACGAATCAATTGACACGGTGTCATGGTATTGTTTACTTCAATTTACTCCAGTTATTATCGGATTTTGTCTCGGAATACAACAGTAAATCGCAGCTAATTTTGGTAATAGCTTCTTCCAAACATAAACTCGGCAATTTCCACCGCTTTCGGGCTGCTCTGAACTCATAGGTCAACTAGGTTCCCGGTCGGGTAGAGTTCGTTTCTCATTCCATCGAGAGGCTGCCTCTTTGAGCCAACATAGCCAGCCGGATCACTATACCACCCAGTCCCTATTAATAACAGTAAATTATGATTGGGCTTCTAAATTACTTCATTATCCAGAACCAGTTTGCTCAGAGATCTGTTTCCGAATCACATGTCGGTAACTCTGTCTAACCTATACAATGCTTGTATTGGAAAATTTTCTCTTTAATGTCAATAAAGTGATATATATTTTTTTTATCAATCAAACTATTATTTTGTTGTCAGTATTAAATAGTCCCTGTTATAAAAAAAACATGATGTATAAAATAAAGATTTTTCTATTTGTTTTCAATTATAGTTACAATATATTGGCTTTCAGCAAAGTTTTTTGTACAGTTTTCAGAAAAATGTAACATTCAATACGACGGGATTATAATTTTGAAGAGTAATTTGTCGTGAGAATTTCTCTTTCTATGTTCCACGGTGACGCTGTTTATTGACTGTTAACATTCTGATTAAAATTGGAACCTTCGAACTTCCCTTTTCAAAAGAACAAGCGGCAAAGCACTGCGAGCGGTGGTGGCTAATCGCTCACTATAGCCCATGATCATTACTAGTGCTTGACAAAAGCTGTATTTGTCGAAATTAGTCGTATTCCGCCTCTAACATCCATTGTCAATGACCAAATTAATACCCAGGCACTAACTGACAGTCTTACGAGTGGACAATAAGGAATAAGATAGATGGTGGTTTAATGGTTATTCGGCTTGGTCAGATAACTCCACTCCGGCCAACCTACGGTTCAGGAGAGGACGGCTACCCGTAGATTCTGGTCAAAGTTTGCAATTCACATCAGTGTCATGGATCAGAAATGGCCACTTCCGCATGACAATAGATTGTTGTAAAGAATGGCTTTGCCTTTTCAGTAACTAATACGACTAATATAAGGATATTTTGAACGGCCTGGCGAGAGTCACATTATTCATAAAAGTCAGTATAATTTGTAGATATTTTCCCAGTTATTAATTAACTAAAGCGTTCTTATTATTGAATACAGACTAAAGAGCATATATGACCATAAATATCAAGACCTGATATATATGAGGAAATTTACTAACCTTTTGCAATAATTTAGAAGTCTGAAAAACAAAGTGTAAAACACAAATACGCTTACGAAAATACTTTTATTTGTTTTTGTGTATGCTTCTCAGTCGTTGGAAAATTTAAAAAAATACAAAGTGAAATCTTCTATTTTAAACCTTCAATGTCTTCAGAAAATCACACATTTTTTTAATTAATCTTTCTTTAAAAAAAACGGAATTTACACTGCTATTCTGAAAAATATTTTTTTGTTTTGTTTTTATATAATAGAGGCGTCTCTCGTTTATATTTTAAATTGTTTTATGTCATGTAGTGGGATGCTCTTTATTTTTTTGTTTACTTTTTTATATTTGATTTGGTAAAATAAACTACCTACCTGTGATTCAAACAAAACTGACTTGCTAGCTCGTGGGCATTATTCCTCAGATTTCAGAAGCAGGAATATTTTGTCTGGACATATTTTGTCAGCTCTTGCATGGTGTATACCGTTTTATAACAGGAAATACTGATTGTTAATTGGGGAACTTTACAGTCCAACTTCAGAATGTATTAAACATAGAAAGAAACTTTATTATTAATAATACCTTGTATCTGGGTAATAAGAAAATGTTGCCTGTGGCCATACTTAGAGGTGCTGTGATGTTATTAATAGATGTATTAACAGGCAAAATCAGGCGATTGCGTCTGTTGTAAAATACATCCCTTAAGTATGACTTAGAGGGTGAATCAGAGTGTTTTTTTGCCTTCGTTTCCTCCGCACATCCCACTCTCTGCAGCCCTATCACAATTTCGTATAATGACCAGCCACAGGGTGTAATATTACATTCTTCGTCATCCGTATGAATTTTATTTTTCAAATTCAAAGAAAGTATCTTTCATTTGCAAAGCCATAATCTCATCAAAATGATGCTCTAAGTTCAACTCATTTGCAATCGCTCATTATTTTGATTGCTAGAAAGCCAGAGAAATGATGCGGAATTTAGAGGTTTTATTGAGCGGGTTGAACCCACATCTCATCGGTTATTAGGGATTTATGAACTCTCAATTATACCTTGTCCTGATTGGACAACCGTGTCCCGAGAAACCCTTCACGGTCCACTCCTCTGTAGGAACGCTTTAATACCTCGGCTCTTATCCAATCCTGTTCCAAATAGCTTTCATATCCCTTTGTTTTCCCACTCTTAGCTATACACAAGCACATATTCTGAAGTGAAAGACTTATTTCATAGAGCATGAATATTGGGTTATATTCTATCAGCTATAGATTTGTCTACGGAAATAACCTATGTTTTCATTAATAAAAAGTACATATAGAAATATTAGACGTTTAAAATACTTTTATATCAACAATGTTTTATTATTGCTCATGTAGCTTTCGAATCGGTTGGTTTATATTCGTTAAATAACTAACTGGTCATAACCTTATATAACTGTTAATATAAAATGTTTCAATGTGAATACAATTTATGTTGTTTACAATTAGGTATATTTCGTAAAGTATAGTTGTATGTATATGCATGTGGGCGAGATGTTCCGACGACCGTTCATAGTGTCTTTAAGCACCTGACACAATTTTAAATTATAAGTTGATAATTAACGTTCAAATAACGCGTACGAAATAAAATAAATTTCAATACGATAATATTTTATTGTGTAATCGTGTTTAATTGTAAAATAGACCAAATTAACATCTGTGGATATCGACATTTCTGTTTGCGAATTTGTACCAAAAATCGAATTTATCGACATTGAGTAAGGACGCCATCAAATAGCGTGAAGCCACCTAATACATAGACTAAGGTCACCCTTCATCTAAAGTAAGGACGCCATCAAATAGAGTGAAGCGACCTATCACATTGACTAAGGTCACCCATCATCTAAAGTAAGGACGCCATCAAATAGAGTGAAGCGACCTATCACATAGACGAAGGTCAC
>JAQQZZ010000034.1:109363-142103 GCA_030265115.1 Mopalia vespertina
TTACAACGTCCATGTAAAGAGTAAGGACTTCATCATAAAGGGTAAATACATCCAAAATATAACATTAAGACACTCATATAGAGTAAGGACTTCATCATATAGGGTAAAGACATCTATCATAAAACATTATGACACCCATCTATAGAGTAAGGACTTCATCACATAGGGTAAATACATCCAAACTATAACATTAAGACACTCACCATATAGAGTAAGAACTTCAGCATATAGGGTAAAGACATCTATCATATAATATTACAACGTCCATGTAAAGAGTAAGGACTTCATCATAAAGGGTAAATACATCCAAAATATAACATTAAGACACTCATCATATAGAGTAAAGACTTCATCACATAGGGTAAATACACCCACCATCAAGACACCCAGCTATAGAGTAAGAACTTCACCATATAGGGCAAATACATCAATCATATAATATTACGACACCCATGTATAGAGTAATGGCTTCATCACATAGGGTAAATACATCCATCATCAAGACACCCTTCTATAGAGTAAGAACTTCATCATATAGGATAAATGCATCCACAATATAACATTAAGACACTCATCATATAGAGTAAGGACTTCATCCCATAGGTTAAAGACATCCATCTTTAGATCATTAGAAGGGACTTCTAAGATCTTCATCCAAAACATAACATCATGACAGGCATAATATAGAGTAAGAACTTCATCGTATAGTGCAGATATCAATCATTTAGCTTTAAGACACCCATATATAAAGTAAGGACTTCATAATATAGGGTAACGACATCTATCATATAACATTACGAAACCCTTCATATAGAGTAAGGACTTCATCATATAGGTTAAGTACATCCATCATATAACATTAAGACACCCATCTATAGAGTTAGAACTTCACCATATAGGGTAAATACATCTATCATATAACACTAAGACACGCATGATATAGAGTATGGCCTACATCGCATAGGGTAAATATTCCATCATTAAGACACCCATCTTAAGAGTAAGAACTTCATCACATAGGGTAAATACATCCAAACTATAACATTAAGACACTCATCATATAGAGTAAGGACTTCGTCGTGTAGAGTAAAGACATCTATCATATAACATTAAGACACCCACCTATAGAGTAAAGACTTCAACAAATAGGGAAAATAATATATCATATAACATTAAGACACCCACCTATAGAGTAAAGACTTCATCATATAGGGAAAATAATCTATCATATAACATTAAGACACCCACCTATAGAGTAAAGACTTCATCATATAGGGAAAATAATCCATCATATAACATTAAGACACCCACCTATAGAGTAATAACTACATCATATAGGGTAAATACATCCAAAATATAACATTAAGACACTCATCATATAGAGTAAGGACTTCATCACATAGAGTAAATACATCCATTATCAAGACACCCATCTTTAGAGTAAGACTTCACCATATAGGGCAAAGACACCAATCATATAATATTACGACGTCCATGTAAAGAGTATGGACTTCATCATAAAGGGTAAATACATCCAAAATATAACATTAAGACACTCATCATATAGAGTAAGGACTTCGTCACATAGGGTAAATACACCCACCATCACGACACCCATCTATAGATTAAGAACTTCATCATATAGGGCAAATACATCAATCATATAATTATTACGACACCCATGTATAGAGTAAGGGCTTTATCACATAGGGTAAATACATCCAAACTATAACATTAAGACACTCACCATATAGAGTAAGGACTTCATCATATAGGGTAAAGACATCTATCATATAATATTACGACGTCCATTTAAAGAGTAAGGACTTCATCATAAAGGGTAACTACATCCAACATATAACATTAAGACACTCATCATATAGACTAAGGACTTCGTCACATAGGGTAATTACACCCACCATCAAGACACCCATCTATAGAGTAAGAACTTCGCCATATAGGGCAAATACATCAATCATATAATATTACGACACCCATGTATAGAGTAAGGGCTTCATCACATAGGGTAAATACATCCAAACTATAACATTAAGACACTCACCACATAGAGTAAGGCCTTCATCATATAGGGTAAAGACAGCTATCATATAACATCAAGATACCCATCTATAGAGTAAGAACTTCATCAAAAACATAACATCATGACGCGTATCATATAGAGTAAGAACTTCATCATATAGTCCAGACATCAATCATTTAGCTTTAAGACACCCATATATAGAGTAAGCACTTCATCATATAGAGTAAGGACTTCATCATATAGAGTAACGACCTCATCATATAGAGTAACGACTTCATCATATAGGATAAATGCATCTATCATATAACATTAAGACACTCATTATATAGAGTAAGGACTTCATCACATAGGGTAAAAACATCCATCGTCAAGACACCCATCTTTAGAGTAAGAACTTCACCATTTAGGGCAAAGACATCAATCATATGACATTGAGACACCAATCTATAGAGTAAGGACATCAAATATGATCTGCACATCAGCATGTAGTGTGAATATTCACATCATTTAGGGTTAAACCATCCATCACACGGCGCAGTGACACAGTTTTTTCTTACACTTTTAAGAACACGAAATTACATAGATACAGACACATTGCCGTCGATGAGGTATCCCTAAATATACCTTTAAGCAATAAGCTAAGGAGAATATATATATATTGTCCAAAATATTCACAAGAGCAGAGGGATGTCGATTAATCAAAACCTCTGAACCGTGTCCTGAATAGATCTTAATCTCGAGTTGATATGAGTAACCTACAGGCAACTCGAGATAAGGTAACATCCCTTTAGTCAATCAATTTCTTTAAACCTTAGACCTAAGGCCGTTAATGTGTCCTTTTTAAACAATGTTGTTGAACTGCCTCGGGTACATCTCAAGAATCCGTCTTTGCCGTGGATTAATGTATGGAAATCTGTTTTTAACCGATTTTTAGACCATAATTTAATCCAACTTTTACTTTAAACTTGTACATGATATTCTGCCCGTAAAAGAAAGACTGTTGAGGAGAAATGTATGTATTGATGATAAATGTGTTTTTTGTTCACAAACTGAAAATGCACAGCACCTGTTTTGTGACTGTAAGACAGTAAGAAATGTTTTACTCCATTTTTATCAGTATTTTATGTCATATTGCTGTTTCCTTTCGATGTTTACATGTGATAATATAATTAACAAAGTTTTCAACACAAATAATATGTCAAAATGTGATGTTGATATGTACATCTATTTGGTTTCCCTAATCCAGTTTTGTACATGGTGCGGAAGGAACAAGGTTGTATTTAGTAACAAGACTGTCACAGAAATGTTTATAATACAAGATGGCATTGTGTCGATAAAGACTAGGATATATATAGATCGCTATCGTCTAAGTGAATCTGACTTTAAATCAATCTGGTGCAAAAATGGCACATTTTGTAAAGTACGAAACGGAAAACTTGTATTTACAGTGAAATAAGTATGTAACTATACAAATGTGATCACCCGTATTTATTTACTGTATGTGTCCTTTCACTGTGATAGTATGCTTGTATTATAAATTACGACCTGTGTACTTGTATATCTATCTGTGAATAAAGGCTTTTATTTAAAAAAAAATCCCCTCACTTGGTTTAGAAAATATATGACACATACATAGCACACAAATATTCAGGTATAGGTTTAAAATTAAGAAATATATTTACTAACAAAAGAAAAAACCCCAATAATAAACAAATTCTTTCCTCTGAATAAAAACCCCAAACACTTAAACTGAAGAGTTATTGGATAAAGGCAGGGTATCAAAAGACTAAGTATAGCGTAAAAGAGGAACATGTAGAGGACGATAGCTCCATATGTAGCAAAGAACTCATAACTGTTTCGTTTTGTTAACTGACTCGCTTTCATTTGTATTTCTCTATAACACCCATAAGGAATAAGATTAGTTTAAAAGTTTTTTTCCTGAGTATTTATATGTGATAAATAGGCACATTCTTCACAGATGTTCTAGATGATAAGGACTTCATCATATAGGGTAAAGTGTCATCTCTCGAGATGTCTACAGGTTATCCGTGACAACTTGAGATTAATGGGGGGGAGGGGGGAGGGAAAGAGATATTATTTGAAAGGAAAGTTGAATAAAAAGTAGGCCTATCTCTGAAGTTTTCAAGAACTTCTGAAGTGTATGTTTGTGTCATGCATGATGTAAAATATAAAGCAATCTGTTATATGGTTGATACATAAATTTGCTAGACCACGACGTGAAACAATGCTATTACATTAAAGCGAGAAAAGTGTTAACGCACCATTTTGTTAACATAATATCCGCGAGTGGAGCTACTTTGTTGGTCCTAAGGGCTTTAAAACACTGACAAAAAAAAATCAAAGCACATTTTTCAATTCGCAAACCTCGAGTAGTCTGAAGCCTTTATCTTTCCTCAGCACCTACGTAAACAGTGTTACATAATTTAGGAGGCGTGAAGTTTTTATTCACAAAGGAGACAAGTTTCTCTCAGAGGTGAGCGACCTATCCGGAGAGCAATGACAATGATGCATGGGGATTTTCTTGAGGTGCAATGCAATTTGATATTATTCAGCTTTCCTGGGCAGTCTTATGGAGATGTTTTAGCTAATTGACCAGATTGTTCCTCCCAATCTATTGATGCTTTTATGGATGTGCGGCTTTTTTTGTCATTTTCGATACAGCTAGAGAATATGAATTGAAACAGTAATGCCGATTTCTATCGCCATTTATCAAATATTTCCAGTAAAGTTGGTTTGGTCAACGCATCTCCTAGGACTGATATAACTTGATTTTTTCTATATTTTTTAAACCTAAACCAGTTGTTGGCAAATATTTTAATGGCAATTAAAGGATTTGCCAACAACTGGTATATATACCAGTATACACGTCTATAAACCAGTTGTTGGCAAGTAATATGCACGTCCTCACTGTAAACCAGCTAAACTCAACTAAATATTCCGTCTTGATGTTCTTATTCTTGAGCAATTCATCAATAATAAACATAATGATATCTTCGATATTCGATAAGCTGAGTCGTCGTGATTTTAAATTGTTCAATTTAAATCTCAATCTGGAGTAGCCTGTGAATTAAACTTCTCAGGATGAGCGAAGTTCTCAACGGATAACTTTGCTCAATAAAATCTGTGTCACTGTTAGATAAAATAAATAATATTCACAATTCAAAAAGGTTATGGTATAGTACGAATATTTTTATGCAATTCGGAATTTTCATTATCATCTTTTTTAATTACGTTATATATGGCATTGTGGTCGCTGATATTTTCTTTTTGTCTGTATTTGGCCCAATCATGTCAAACATTTGGTAAATATCTTTGTTAACCCGTAAATTACTGTTAAAAAAATACTATGAAAATAGAACCACATAAAGAAGGGAAAATACATAAACAAAAAGAGAAAGAGAAGAAAGAAACGCAACCCATCAGAACAAAGACACGGCTTTAAAATAACCAGAATACCCTTTACACAACACTAGGAGAGACTTTCCTGATCTCATAAACAGATACAATTGGAATATCAACACTCCCTGACATATTGAATTCTTCCCTTCAGATATTCTGAACTTTTGATAAGTCTTAAAACTTTTCTCTGATAACCAAATTGCACGTTATGTAAAATCCAGCAGGGGGGAATATTTTGTATACAGAAATATATGTCAGTCGGTACTCGGAACTAATCTGGGATATATCTGTCGACACAGCGGTGACTGGGGATCACTCTTATCTTTCAGTTCCACTACAAAAACATATCGTCGAATGCCAGTACATAATAGTGCAGTCCATTTCATAAAAATTGTTGACTTTCTAACTCATAAAACATAGCGTATCATTATCATTGTAGCTTGATAAGTTAAGATTTGGCTCCGTACTATAATGTTAAAATTATATTGGCGAATAAAGCAATATTTCCCAATGTTTTTATGGACATTCATTCATTTCTTTTTCTTTTCTAATTTTTAGGTGTGTATGTATTCCGGGTACATTTCATAATCATCCCCGTTGCCAGCAGATAATCAAACATAGGCAACCAGCCTGTCAGTCAGTATTACATAATGTTGTTGTTGTGTCGTAGATATGAAGACTGGAGTTTTGACATGTACCGCGCTATCTGACCTCAACCCTCAAACATAGTCAACTTTAGATTTGACATGCTAACAAATGTCTTTCAGCGTTTAACCTTTGCGGATGATAACAAAAACGATTCCAACAGAGTTTCTCTACTTAAAAATCTGATTTGTATACATTAAAAACTGCGAAAACTCCCAATGCTCTGATTTGAGCTTAAAGCCAACGGTACGAACTATATGAATGATATATTTGAACAACTTGAGTTTAATGTATTTCAGATGATTTAAAATCATATCGGTATTTGATTTAATGATGATCCTCTAATTTGAATTTACATTTTTAGTGGCATCTGGTCGTCGGCGTTATTTGTTGTATACTTTCCGTTACCTACAAACCTAGCAATGGAATTATATCTGAAACTTCTTAACCCATATTAAGTAGAGTCGACCCAACTTCTAACTCACTGAGAAACGTATCTATAAAGTTTATAACTGTATTGCATGTTTGATCTTCTGAATTTGCACTATACCTTTGAATCATTTCATGGTATGTCGTATCGCTCAGCCCAAAGGCAATATCAGTAAAATATAAGTGAAATAAATCCGCGATAGATACCATTTCAAAAAGCGCACAGTTGCTTTGCGGCCAGTTGGAAATATATTTCCCGCGTTTACTGTCTGGTTTTCCACAAATTACCGGCAACGCACAGTCGTCTTATAAGTGAAATAACCTCAATCAATCACTAATTAAATGAAACTATTGCTAAAAATATAGGAAAATGATGCGTGTTGCGCAGTTATTTTAACGATGTAATTTGTCAAATCAAACAGTTTTGGTGACACTGTACGCAGCTGCAAAAAAACAAAAAAAATGGGGTGTTGTCATTATTTTATCCATAATATTCCTGTAATTTAAATTTCGACTTTTTGCAGCTGTTTCTAATGAGAACATTGTATGATGGAGTTAACATTTTGCTCGAGGCATTGCCAATTTTGTCAATATCAATGCTCTTCAATGACCGGGTCGTTAATTATTCAACCACAGTCACCTAAATCCACGGAGATGCTAATCTATCCTTTCTTCAGAGACAGTTTCGCATAAATTTGTACTGCCAGACGCATGCGCCAGCTTTTGAAAATGGTTGCAACATATTTTTCTGACGATAATGTATAGGGAAAATTTATCTTAAAACAAATTGTCATACAATGTTTAATTCATTAAGGGTAATAGGTTAATTTTTAGTCAACTTAGACCGAATAAGCACACCAAACCAACGAAAAATCATAAAGGTGCACGTTCATTTTGCGTGGTGGTAGTTTGTCCGCCAATGAGAATGCGTTAATCCGGAGTTTTAAACGATTGAAAATATGTGTCATTGATTTCGTTCAGTATATTGGTATAAATGTATTCAGTATAAATGTATTTCGTATTAGGAGGTCGTGATTTTAAAATATATTGGGTGTTTGTGTTAAACTGTGTATGTATCTGGCATTAATGATGCTACACGATATAACAGAATCGAGTGAGGTAAAGGTATTTGCCCAGGAATAAAAGTTAAATAAATATCTACTAAACTTGTTCATCTCTGCTTTAAAGTTAAATATTCAATTTTAAATGCTAGAGAAAAAGTTAAATGGAAACTCCGATTTCAAATAGTTAAATTTGAGGCTATACAATTCAGTTTTCTAACGAGGATAGGTATTATAGAGCAAAGCTTTGACAAGATGTTGTGGACCAATGGGATTATAACACCAATGGTGCATGGATCCCTATTGTACTGAACTGTATTAGTCATATCAGTTATCACAGAAGGCCACCCAGTATTTGTGTATGCCACCTGACGTAAGTCAATGGATCTAGTAACCAACAGCTGTGAACTGTGACATACAAAAAAATCATTTTTAATTGCCTGTTTCTCTAATTTAAGATTCTGTCAGATTCTACAACGAAAGTGGTTTATTATATATACACTATATATCGTAGAGACCTCAGATTTGTTGCATCTAAAAGAGCACAGGATTTGCATCAAAAATGTGTCTTTTGCTTTCTGAATTCGTAATAGATTTATATAAAACGTGTTCCGCAAGATGTATTAAATGTTTTGAGATAATTTCATCGGGCTCGAAAGACAAAAAACTTTACCGAAATGGTTCAAATCATAATATATCAAACGAGAGACACTTTATAAGTTCAAGGGCAAATGTACTAGATTAAAGGTTTCATTTGAACGTGTAGTAATGCACTTGCAGAAATAAACGATTAGACATTAACTAATTTTTGTCGACCTCCAATTTTCAAATTTTTTTTCTCAATTTTTCTTCGACCTGTAAACAATTGACATGTTTATCATTTTAAGCACCCAAGCTTTCCATAATATATATTTGATGTAGAGAAAGACAATTGTGCATGCCCCATTGGGATTCGAACTCGAGTCTCTGCTTAGCACTAAATTAGTGTTATTTTCTATTGAGAAATTATTCAGAAATGCCTTTTATTTTTTTAGTTACTCTGGTAATCTGGTTCTGGCAGATACATATATTTTTAATGCAAGGAAATAAAATATTGCTTGCGGAGCCAAGATTCGAACCCGGTTCTCTGGCTAGCAGGGCATTAGTAAATATATTTTTTTGCGTTGAATGCAAATTGCTCTTGGTTCCACCTGAGGTTGAACTCGGGTCTCTGGCTAGCAGGACCAGCGGCCTAATCGACCGAGCTACTGAGACTCACGGCAGAATGATCACGCATTTTCATCCATTAAAATACTGATATACATTCATATTATGTTCAGACTTATATCGACGGTATACTGGCTCAGAAAAATACAGGGGTTAAACAAGACATTAGTCGCAGCTTTAATCAGAAGAATTTCTTACAACAAAGTTCTCCTGCTTGTACCAAGTTAAAATGCACTTACTCGTTTTTTTTTTTGTCACTTCAACGTATCTGTTTTAATTTCGTTTAATTGTAGTGACTAAATATTACTGATAAACCCCTATTTTTTTAAGCGACCGTGAAACTTTCAGTTGTAATATAGATATTAATATTTGATAGACATGATTAGATACATTTGGTTCTTGTGTATACTTGTTAAAAAAAACGAGTACATTACATATGGAATTAAACCTAATTAATTAGTATGTAAATATATGTGCTCCTTATAAAAAATAAGCGGCTCAGCTGGCCACTGAGGTAAATGCAGTGACATGATATCACCCTATCATGTTTTTAATGTTAAACAAATTCTGACAAACTAATTAGTCTGGAATTCATTGGCAGTCTCTATATTCTATTCTTTCAAACTCCAGCCAGCTATCAACCACAACCCTACACATATTCTTTACATCTTTTACGAGATGATAATTTGAGGCAATTTATTATTTATACTGCGTGGGGTATGCCTAATATTACGAGAACAATAGCACGCCGTCATATTAATAAAGAAAGAATGGCGGCTAACCTAGAGCCTCTTGCCCGGATTCTCTCACCTCAAAAGCACGTACCTTCATAGGCCCAAATTACTGAGGCTTAAATAAAGGATTGGGTGTGTTCTGGCATAGGACATGGGCAATTATCTTATATCGCTATAGCTCGGTGGTTAAGCAGAGATTCATGCCCATTCCCTGTGGTCAACAATGGGCCATTCATAAAAAGATGAAGTGATATCAGCTGAAACTGGATTCCCTTTTCTTATTTCGACAAAACAGCCATAACCATATTTCCGCTATATGTATTCTTATTAAGTTTCCATGGAAACCAATTGGTATTTATGTGGGAAGGGCCGCTCGGGTGGTTTTGTAGTCTATGTTAGGCATGTTTATAAGGAGTACGAAGACGAGCAGTCCAGGGGCTTTAGCAATAAAGAGAGTTTCCATTTCAAGATCTCTAAAAAAGGCCCCATTTGGATTGTCATTGTTTCCAAAGTTTTAGTTTTATTCTCTGGAAAAATAAAATTGTTATTTAAAGTAATTTTTTTTAGACTTTTATTATATTAGATCTATAAACGTTTTGTGAACGAAAGTGTTTTTTACAGAATGAAACCAATCTTATGAATCATTTGTTCAGTTTGATATCTATTTCTAATATGCTCTCGTTCTGTTTTTTCGTGAAGAACATTTGTCATAAATGAAAACCGCATTATTAATTTACATATATTATTAAATTTTCCGTATACGCAACAAAAAATATTTGCTTTGACATTTCGTACAAAAATCCTGTTTGATTTGTGAAAATATTCCGTAATTATAAAATTAACAACAAACCTTACATTGAAGCAAATACAAAATTGTTTTGTATTATTTTATTTGTTTATACAATTAGTATAATTATTGTTATTGTCTTTTTCAGGGGAGAGTTTCTTGTATTTACGTGATTTTTGTGACAACCGACCCTCTTTTATGTGAATTGTGTATTCCTCTCATAAAACAGTTATTTTCGGTACTCTCATTTTTATGATAACTTTGTAATGTTACTGTATTTTTCGTATGTTTCTACTGTCTGAGCTATTCGCATTTTCCGTGCTTTATCAGGACAGAACGGTATCTCGACGATCGGTTAATCCTGCCTGCAAGGGAGACCAGTTTCGCCTTTCAGGCCTTCGACACCGAGGCCAAGTTTCCCGATCAGCCTCACTTTTTTGCCTTGAGATGGTTCGATGATAAATCACCTATAGGTTAAGAAGTAACTCATATCTTTATGCTGAATCATAAGTTGGCGAGAGTGATTCGGAATAAGACATGAATATTGCATGCTGGAACGGGAGTTTTAATACGATCCAATAGCTTCTCCATTGTTTACTCTTCAGCCTAGTCACAGATGCACGATATACTTCTGCCTCGCAACCTTTTACATTAATTAAACAGGCTTTGTGGTCATCACTAACTTAAATTCGCTCCTGATGAGGGATGACTCTATAACAGTTCTCAACTACAACTAACGCCTACAGATTCGTCCATCCATCTCTCTCCATACCCTAACACTTCAAAACAATCTTAGTTAGATCGAGTGAAAAATAGATGATTAATTTTTGGCACGTTTCGAGGAGTGAATTCTTTTGAGTTATTAAGAGTTTTGCCGAGGAATAAGAATGAATCTGTTAAATATTTAATTGCGTTCTTAGAGAAATGACATTAATGAGACATGTATTTTATCTTCTATCAAACATTAGACCTTCACTTTTGGAAATTATGAACTGGTCCTCGTAAGCCATACCAGGTGTTAGAGAATATCTCACTCATATACAATCTTTTGTTTTTATAGATAGACAAGTAGTATTGTATCATACACTCTGCACTCATTTTGCGATGAAAGCAAATTGAGAACAATATTACGGAAATAGTGGCTCCTTACACAATTTTAGGCATTGTATAGTGGTTTTTTCTGAATCCGTCGAAATATAATAAAGCTAAAAGGCAAAAAGACAGCATGATTTAAAATTCTCGTTTGATTTCATGCAACGTTACAAATACCATTCTTCACATCGTTCTCAAACCTTTAAAGGAAAAGGTATAGGAAGGAAAGGTATTAAAACGTTGCGTTAAAATAAACGAAAATTTGGAAACTATACAGCATTTTGCTTTTTTAGTTTATCGGTTTCGAAATGTCTCTCAAAGATGTTATAATTAATCTTTATAAATATTGAACTTTGTCCAAACAGTTAAAATATGTTTGTATTTAAATGACAATTTTACCCCAATGTATGCACAATTAACATGTCGAAGCAAAATGGCTATGTTCTCAGAAAATATATTTCGTCGAATTATTAAATTAACAGCAATGGTAAAAAAAGCACCTAACTTATTCTGCTATAAAATAGGACAAAATAATTGTTTGTTGTAGAAATTTGTTAAGTATAGGAAAATGAAAAAGGCATAATACAGTATCACAGAATTGTGCTTAAAGAAATCATGTAAATTAGAAACGTTATAATATTTAAATTTTAATATTGTATTTCATATGAAGATGGGAAAATGAATGTATGGTCATATACTATTAAGTTTTTATTAGATTAAAATGGAAGATGAATTTTGTTAGATTAAAATGGAAGATGAATTTTTTAAACAGACTGAGATTTAGATTGAGTATTTTTTCCTTTGACATACTATTGGTATAAAGGCCCGTTGATCTCTTTTAGTTTACCTCTTGTCTGCTTAATAATGAATTTAACAAGTCACAGAAAACAAACAAAACATAAAAATACAAAATGTGTCCAATTTTTTTAAAAATCATTAGATTAATGGGTTCTGATTAAGATAATAATTCAGTATTTGTAAGACATTATATTTATTTAATATATACATTAAATACAAATTGAATAATATGTACAACACAATATTGTTATTTTATGTTGACGTTTTAATTAATGTGCATATACGAAAAAGTGTGGAAAATTACACAGCAAGTTATAAATTGGGAAAGACGTCAACTAGCCTTGCTGGTAAGTCAATGAGTGAGGAAATCTATATGTCTAAATATTTACATTGATATTACACGGGCACAATCCTTGAATTTCCACCGATGGACATGGTAATTATCACTTGTTACAGCAACATGGATTAGCATACATTTAACACATACGTGCGCTGTTTAATTTCCCACTTGACCAAGCTGTGATACCATCGGCTTTGTATTTCAGATGTCTTCGTTGGATTTGCGACACGTCATATTTTACTTTACAAATTTTTGACCCCGTCACCTATAAAGTGAGGCGTTCATTAAATCTCGGTTCCCTGAGCTTTATGAGATGTTCAGTTCCAGAGATTAACACCAGAACAACAGATCGAGATGGATTCTATGGTAATATATGAATACTGATCCATAGGTAGACACGGGGAGTCGCGAACTCGGCTTTCTCTCTGTTCGGCCCTAGGTGACAGACCGGTCAGCACTGACAGATCGTCCCAGAATTTATTGGTCATCTTGGTGTGAGGTGACCTGAGTAGGGGTCAACGATGAACGGAGGGCTTAGCAGTAGTAATCAGTCCGGCCTCATGGGGAGAATAATGCCTGACCATAAAATCCGTTATTCCCCCTCCCTGGCCATCCTTTCCACCGCATCCCAGTCAAACACCAAAAACATTCCCAGCAGCTGCCGTGGGCTACAACCTGCATAAAAAACACATAAAAGTAGAAAGTTTTGAGTTAGAGAGCAAACATTGCCTCCTGGATATGACAGAAATGGTGATAAAACACCAACGTCTTATACACAGCCGGTCATAATGTACGCAAATGGTTCACTAATGGAATTAAAGCATTTGCTCTTATGCCAAAATGGTGACGTTATTGCCCGCGACTCATGTAACTTTCATAACACTGTGCAATAATCCTAAGTTATTGCACGGCCAAGAACTTTAGGGCTGAGTGTTAAACTGTTATTACCTCCAATCACAGAAGAGTTTAAGTACCTCTATATTTCAGTACTCTTGTTGATTTTATCGCACTGAAAGACAGAAATATTAGCTTCCCACGGCATTGACAAATCTTGACACAATCATTATTAAATATTCAACGCATTCCCATTATTGTGAAAACGCCACAAAAAATAAATACAAAATCTTTGAAAGTACTTTTTGTTTCTTTGCTTTACAATGTTCGAAATTATCCAAAACGTCCACAAAAGCATATTATATAGTTGATGTATACGTTTACACAGTATCTATTCAAGATTAAGCTTAATACATACACAAGAGGCGATAAACTACTCGCGTATATTAAGTGTTCAATGTTTAAAAACACCATGCTAAACTCGAGGTCCTGGTATGATTGGGATTAGCCAGTATCATATTACCTCATTCGTGCATCAATTCTCTATTCTTAATATCTTTGTACAGGTGTGTATTTGCCTGTATTGTTCCTTTAACATATGTCATGCCATATCCTCTTACAATCTTGAATCAAAAGGTAACAGTAAAATTTTAAAATAAGTCATGAATAGAGTTAGATGGCCATTTATGCTAAAATATTTGACGACATATCAAAACGACAACCGGAATTTCCAACATTTAAAAATAAATAACCAAAATACGTGTATAAATGAATATATATTTTAAATGCAGAGAAAGAAATTTTTCGCTTATCTCCGCGGGATTCTAACTTAGTTCTCTGGCCAGCAGGGCCAGCGCTCTCATCAATTGAAAGTAAAAGTTGTTCGCGGTTTATACCGAGGAATATCCAACACAACTCAAGTCTTCTTTGAGGAATCGTATTGTCACACTATATTTCTGTCTCGTTTTTGTATCATGCAGCTTGATTCTAAAACAATGGTTGAATTTAATAATAATATCACAAAACTCAAACGGATCACATTTCTGATTTCGTGCAATCCCAATAAGTGAGTTTCCGAAAGCAATTTTAATCGCATGTTGTGTAATTGGAAATAAGGTAATTCTGTAAGTTTATTTGAATGATTTCAATCTCGATTTCCAGGAATTCTCAGTGGGTTTAGCGGGAGGACAGAGACACAGTCAAGTGAATTTGAGCTGTTTTTGGCACAATTCTCTCCAAAAATCAGGATATAATTACACATTATTATTCTTGGTAACTTAATATTTCACCCAAATCTTTGTAACGATTTTGAATTAAATATCTTAATACGGCAGCTAATGTCATTGCGTAAAAGTGACGTCAACCGCTTTGGCTCGCTACTTATGACTCATTGGGCGGCTTAGTTGGGATTAAGGACAAATCTGTTTTATAAAAAAAAACTGAAGCGACATTTTCAATGGTTCATTTTACCGATATCAAACCTAAGAGGAAATTAACTGGACTCAGTTCGTTTTCATGTCAAAAGCCAAAAACAATGTGGATACAATCAAACTGATAGAAAATCATCGGTCGTTAAGCCATTTAGAAAAAACAGAATTTAAGATAAAATAAAATGCATGCAAAATAAAACCCTTTTTCAAAGCTAATAATCATGGAATGGTTTATTTTATCTGCGGGCGTAAAAACATGTTACTTTGTGTTGTGATGCGAGAACTTTATCTTAACTTATGCATAGGAAACAGCAGGGGAAATGAAATACTGCAAAGGGGTGAATAATTATATTACATAATGCAAATCTCATTAGAAAAACGGTTGAGGTGCTTGCGGTTTAGACAAAGGCAATAATAGCTGGTATCATCTGTTTCCTTCGCCACTGCGGTTAACCGTAGAGCCTTGTCCCGGGATCCTAGAAGAACCCAGGGAGCGACAGTCTCTTCAACACTCTCAACCATGTTTTGTAAGAGGAATAATAACTTGGAAGATGGAGCGATTGCGATAAGGAGGGGGTTAACAACGGGGGCAAACCACATAACTACAACACACTTCGCATACGTGATAGTTTAATTATTCTTCATCAGTCATCGGGATTTAAACAAAATTCAAAAGAAAGTTAGGATCCTGGCCGGCCTGCTATAATTAGCAATGAAAAGTTCCTGAAACGGACACGGGCCATGCAATTTTTTTTTTAAATTTCATTGAAGATAGAGGTGATTATATAAACATGACGCAAAACATTCTTAAATTTAAGAATTTATTTTCAATATTCCTAATGCATATTATCGATTCAAAAAGATGTTTAAAAAGGAACTATTAAATTGCAAAAAAACGAAATGCAGCAGAAGTCACAGGTGAGAGAGTTTAAATGTCAGCAGTTTTGTGTGCACCAGAAGCAATTTACTAAAAAGGGAATTTAATGTCCAATGTTGCGACTCCTCTTTCAGATTAGATAGAAAATTGTTGATATTTAGATATTGCAGATAAGCTCTTTACTCAATAAAAAAATGCATTGCGCTTTTATGGCAATGGTTTCAATATTATATTTAAATGTAATACGCGATGAAATCGTTCCCAAACCAGTGTATGTAAACATGTTAAAATTTGCAAAAATATGGAATTAAAATACATTTTCACTATATCTAGCTTCAGAAATAAAATTTGGACGTGCACTCTTACTAATGCTGTATGATAAATAAAACATGATTTTTTGGCTTCTGGTAATCTGGCGTATTTCTGTTTCCAACTTTTCTCCCTGCAGAGCAAGATTATTGCTAAACCCCAACCAAACAAACAAATAAACAAAACTAAACACCTCATGGGTTTGAATAATATTAGCTGACGTCTCTGATGTTTTCGCTGTCCCGAAAACTCCCACTTATGTTTCATATAAGATAAAAATAAACAACCTGATATCAATGTTATTAAGATAAAATTAACAAAATGACTGGGGTATTATTTTTACGGACATGTATTCATTGATGTACACAGTCGAGTCACTGATCTTTTCCTAAGTCATCTTTAATATCTGAGAAGGATAAAAAGACACGCTTCGGTTTGCAGGCCGATGATATAGAATTTATCATTCGGCTTATGCTATAGGATGATCTTAACGTAGTTCTATAATACTTTCAAAGCGTTAACGATAGTTATATACGGAGCAAAAGAAGAAAACAAAACAAATGCCACTCTGATTGCAGTGAGAATATCTCGATATATAGGATGTATATTTGCTTTCCTCTCCTCCGGGATCACCGAGCCGGAGCTGATATATACACAGGCCTTAGCTGTATATATATTTTTTATTAAAATATATCCATGTCATAAATGCACCATTTCTATATCTAAATAATTATTTCATTTATAAATATAGGGGAATAAATACGTGCATGCCTCCACTAGAGAGCGAGTCCGGTCTTATTGATACCAGGACCAGCATCCTCTCGTCTAAGCTATATATATATGAGACTCACCATAGAATGGGCTTTTATATGTGTAATAATAACAATACTACTACTACTAATAATAATAGCAATAATAATAATAATAATAATATTACCTTTCTTTTTATTTCAGACTGAAGTCCATACACACGAGTAAAAAATATTGGAGATAAGTTACAATGATTCAATCAAACAAGTGACTGTCGCCGCATTGCTGCCAATTTTGAAAGGTATTGATTGTTCAATCTATACATAGACTTCCTGATAAACTCACCAAATGAAGAGACGTTTTTAAATGGCACGCTAGCGATATATAGTCTCATGGTATGAGAATAATTATGTTGTAAGTTGAAAAGATATATTTGTATAGTACGTGTAGTACACTCGAACAAATTATTAAAACAATGCTGTTCAATGGTTGGCCATTTATCTCCGACACGAAAAGTATCTGGTATTGTGACTGTTAAAATACCATTCATAACGTATTTACAGAATGTATATCACATTTCAAGTAGAGGTCATCCAATGCGCGCCTGTGCGTTATGATGCAAATTACCTCCAGCAGTCAATTTTCTGAATCACGAGCGAGCCTCAATGGTAAATTATCAGCCCACAAACTCGAGTTACAGACTATTTTCCTCACGCTATATACATTTTTGAGGGTTGTGGGATACGTCGGATACGGCTTATTCCCTCCAAAGAAGAGTATTTTCACTCAGTCAATTCGAGTCTTATTGTCAGGAAAATACATATTATATATGCACCAATCGCAACAAAATAAAAATACAAAATAGGCAGTGTGAAAAAAAGATTATTCAACTCAAGCCAGTGTATTACAACCGTCTTTAAATATGGAAAAACACTGACCTCTTGCTCAGGTATTGGTTTAATTAATAGATTTGAGTGGTATTTGTCGTTATATGCGGGCTCTCGCTAAATCACCTTTACACATCCCGGTCGAGACAAGCAACAAGCTTAAAATTAATCGGAATTGTGATACTGATAATTTGATAATTTTACACAAGTAGACGTAACGGGAATGCAAATTGTAACGAAATTTACAAGATTTAACTAATTTGTATTTACACTAAATTGCCACATCTGAGGGTGAGAGACAAAGTAAAGAAATATATGTGGCGCTATCACTATTCCGTAGTGAATAATTCTCTATATTGCGAACAAATGAACCCAATCAGCCCAAAGTGAAAGTTGTTTATTGTCGAGCGAGCATTGATAATATTGATAAATATAACAAAAAATGTGAAGCCGAACGGAATATAAATTTAGTTTCTCTTATATTGGGAGACTTGTGAAAAGGTAAAAGGAAAAGAACATTTTTGTACTTATTATGTCTACGTTTGGTATTTTGCAATTCACTTTAAACTTGAATTTAGATCAGAAACTCTTAAAATTATTTTTACGAATACAGCTTTGTGTATCAACAAAATTTAGCATGCCTTAATCAGCAGTGATAAACGATACACAATTTAAAAAGAGCTTTTTAATATAGGACAATGATCATCTTGCCAGTAAGAAGGATGTTGATGCCTACAAGAGAGAACATAAACCACAGTGTGTAGATTAAACGCCATTGGTCTTAATGCTGGCTAAATGAATATCATTTACAAACGAATCCTGTCCGCTGCTGACCGGCTGTTGCAGACCTGTCATAAATTCATTCTTAAGTCGAAATGATATCTTAACGGTTTTCAAGCACATTTTAATTCTTTAGAGACGCAGAAACAAGGGATAATGGATCGAAAATAATTTGCTAAGACATTATTGCGTAAAAAACTGCTTCACAGAGTGATTGGTGAAAATGGCCAACAAGCCTATTTGTGAGTCACAGAGGGAAAAATCCGGACTCTGGGGGGAAGTGGACGAGTGTCAGGGATATTAGCAAATACTTGTAACCATTTCCCGCAAGTCGTCAAAAGTGGTTGGAAATCCGCAAACAAGATAATGTAATAGAAGGAATTTCTCAGGGAAAACTGTTCGCTAACGTTCTCTAGAGGAACCAAAACAAGGAAACGGATGGTGAACATAATTGCGATAACCACAATTTGACGTTTTGTTAGCGATAAACTGTCGCTCACTTTCCCGACGCTATGATTTACGGGCTCTGGCGAGTAGTTTCTCCGTTCAGCCATTTCTTCACATCGCTGCCCAACCGTGGTCGGTGCTTTTCAACAAGGAAGAGATTGTTTTAGGCGGATATTGTTTGATATTATACCCAGCATTAAGAATCAACTGATTTATCGACTCTCGACGACCTTGTCAATCAGGCTCGAGTAAAACATAAAATACTTCAATTTAGAATATTTCTCCTTCAAGACGTTATTAGGCAATAAACCCCAATGGCTAATTTCGACACAATAAACAACACAGGGAGAAACATTTATATCACTTTTCGATTCAACTTATAAAGTAATCCGAATATTTGCTTTTCCGCATCTTAATCAACAAGCCCGATCAAAAAACAAGTGGATATCTTCTAAATAATTTTTAACATGTAATACAAAACAAATACATTCATTTCACTCGTTTATGTTTGATCCAAGTTTAACAGTTTTTTTAAAGCAGCAATATTACGATTGTAATATTAGTTATTAGCATCAAAATCTTTACAACCGTTTTTAATTTTATACCTTTGTTATTCCGGTATGTGGCATTATTATCATGATTTCTTTCAAAACAAACTTTTTCTTAGACTTGCTATGTATATTAGAGAAATTAAAATGCAGCAGTTTTAATAATACAATGAAACACAATGAAACCGTGTTTAATTTAGTACCGAACGATTAACCTCTTACATATATATACAGCAGAAAATGTCTGTTTTTATTTCTTATAAGTTACACGAAAACCTAAAGTTTTATTGATAGTAGAGAAAGGGACTTGGAACGTTGATCTATAACATTCACGAAATACGGACAAGTTTTTATTAGATTGTGATATTTTGTAATATTACGAATGGTGAAGTCATAATATTAGATATTTCGCATTTTCGTCTGTAAAAGGAGTCATCTTGAAAACGATAGAAAATCAAATTACAAATAAGACTTATAATAACTTGAAGTATAAACACAAATATAGTTTTTTCTTATATATCTTAATTAATAAGGATTATGTGCAAAATTAAGAAATAACGATATGCATCATTAAAATTTAATAAAAACCGACTTATTAGCAGCAAAGCGATAAATTATGGTTTAGTTACCTTTCAATTTTATGTAAAACATACTAACTTGATGATTCTTAAGGCTATACTTGCGTTATAGAAAACTAGATTTAAATTGATAAGAACTGCTGCATTCAACGATATCATGAAAAGTTTTAATTCGCGTAAAACGACTTGTCACTTACATGCAGACCAACATTTTTGATTCTAATAAATGTATTGTCCCCAGTGTGCAATGGAAACCACAAGAAATTCTCCACTAACATTAATCTAATTTTTATACCGATTTCATAGCGGAGTAGAAGCCTTAGTCGCTGATTACCCAAACCACGACGAGTTGTTGCCTCAGTGCTACAAATGAGGGCGCTTAAACTTGCCTAGTTTGGACAGGATTGTTATTGCTTTCAAATCAATATTTAATGTCTTTCCAAAGCGTGCATGATTCTGATTATTAAGTTACGTCTTTTGCTTGTGTTTTCTTTGTGGCTTTCCCACTGGTCAATACAGACACAAGCTAATTCCCTGCCTATTTTGTTATCAGCCCTTCCTCCTGACCAAACAAGATTTGGCCTAGTTCTCCTCTGCCCAGCCTCCATTCTCTCTTTATACCTCCATTGGGTTCATGCTGAAGTACAGAGATATTGAACATATCGATTTTTCATCTTTCTACATCATGGTTAAGCTATATAGCAGATACAGCAAAATTCATTTTCAATAATTTAGAATAAACATCCTCAAAATTCTAATATGGCTCGAGATGCTTTTCTGTTTAAACAACACAAAAAAATGACACATCGAATCATGAAAGGGAAATTCAAATCACATACATGGGCACATTGACAATGTTTAAAGTACAAAATGCCCTAAATAAGCTCGTCTCTGGGGGAGGAGGTGGGGTGGGGTGGGGTGGTTTGGGTTGGTCAGTTAAATGAAAAATAAAATCAGATGCTCTTCGAAAAAGTACGATAGCATAACTCTACCTATAACTATCGTGTTAGTCTACGGAAGATAATATCTGCTATATGTTCCACAACTTCCTGTTTCAAAAGCATTGTCCGCCAGGAGTCAGACTATGTGGTGCGTTTCGTTAATTATCTCTAATAAGAACATCCTAAGCCCATGGACGTTGGGAAGATGTATGAAGTAAACCCCGCCAATCAATGACAATTAACCAATGAGATGACATGAGGTCACGGGTACGAGCAGCAGGTTGTCCGCCATGACCGAAAGTTTCACTAAGGGGACACGTGTCAGTCAATCACGTGACTGGACTTTCAAAGAATTCTGCTGAATGCTTGACTTCTAGGATGATCTCTCTTTCACTACACTTGTCAGTTCACTGGAAAATCCTGTCAAAGTTCGAGAACTTTTATCCCTCTCTTTGGAACCACTCGAAATTCTAGTTACAGTTTTGTGATTGATTCTTAAAAACTGACAATTCACTTTCGTCTTCATCAGTGGGTTCACGTGGCCCTTTCTATCTCTGTTCACTTATTCACTAATTAAATCTAAAAAATTCGCTGTGATTGTGTCGATGGAAAATTACACTAGACATGATTCAGAAAAGAGTGGAGTGAAATGGCGCGTTTCGTCCATAATGGCCACGTGTCATAGTTTCGGCCAAAATGGTCAACGGCTCGTGTGCCTGGTCTCAACAAAACCAAAACAGCCATGTGAGTTTATAAAATATAGGTCCGGTGTTTAACAACTGTCATTATTTTTTTAACGGTCAGTTAAATGAATTTGTCAGTTTAAGAACTCTTTAGGATAAAAATTGGTTTGGACATTAGACTAGAAAGTCCATGGTCAATGGTGAAACCTAATGAAAGGAAAACAACTAGCTAACGGATAACAGTGATAGGTATTGAAAGTATCTTAAAAGTGTCAAGATAGTAAGGATTTCAAGGAGCAGACATTGGGACTTTGTGTAAAATAAAAACGCCATAGCAGAAAATAAAATTCTGCTAAATTCAAATACGTTTTTTTTTTTAAATTGTGGGCATCGTCAGTTAAATTTCTGAAAGCAAAGGGACGAGTGGTAATGACTTCCTTGAAAGGTGCGGCTGAACGGAAGTCACAGCGAGGAGAGGACACTCAGGACAGTGGGCCAGGAAGCTAAGGTCGACCCCTGATACGTGAAATGTGATCTCAAGGAATCATTAGCGAATGCAAAAAAAGTAAGCAAATATTGGGTCTGAAATATTGCTGGAAGCGTCGTTGCCATTGTCACCACATGGACAGCCCATTTTCTCCCACTACATTGTAATTTAGAGCCGAGAGCCCCTGGCAGTGGTAATATAGCGGCAAACAGGCTATCAGAGGAAAACCGCTAGATGACACTTAAACATTGGGGAAAACTCGGGGAAAACATCTAAACATGACTGGAGGGTGTAGCGGAAAGTAGACATGATCAAGTTAACACGATATTAAAGTGAAACAACAAGATAAGCGCTCAAGCATTTCTCTCATCATTATTTTAAACCACTGTTTTTAGTCGAGGCTCTGTTTCGCCCTTGACAACTCATCCCGAGTCCAGAGAGAACACGGCAAAAAGCCCTTGGTGTTTTGGTTAAACCTATTTCTGTAAATGGCATTCAGAACTCTTAGACAGAATACATTTAACTGCCACATTAAGCTGCTGTTTAATGTGTATCCTTTTCTTCTTATTTCCCATGGGATGAAGCCATCGAAACTTAAACCAAGAATCAGAGAAGCGTTTATTTATTCAAACTTAACGGAACGTAGGCCTATATACTTTGAGAAACAAGACACCGTTCGTTACATTAAATCACCCCGATTCCTGAAAGGCACTAATTGATTTTCATCCCACACATCCAGTCAGAAATAAAGCTTCTGGGATTTAAAATTTATGTAAAACACTTGAATACATGGGTATTTTTATACTTTAAATGTCCAGTATAGGAAACAGCTTTTCGAATATATGTATTATCAAACAGCAGGTGGCACTAGTGCTATCTTATCTTCTTTTTTATTTTGAACAATTTTAAATCAGTTCAATGAATGTTTGAACATATCTAGAAAATAAGACGTTTTAAAGCAGCCTGTTGCAATTAATAACAAACCTGGTGTAATATTACTCTTAAGTTTTAACCAAAAGTAATCCAAAAGGAATTCGGCCGTTTTCTTCTTGAAACAAACATGTACTGACTTCTTTCTTATTAAACTTAATGTGTCCATATTTTCAAAAATGTATAAAGTTTTATAAAGGTTTGATCCACAGAGGTGAGTGTCAGATAATATCATGACAAAACAATTGCATTTTCCTTCAATATGGCGACTGCACATAAGATGACAGCTTCCGGTAATTTATATGATAGATAGTAAAAAAAAATATAAAAAAATTTAAAAAAAAACAGTGCTTTTACGTTAAGATTTCGTTTTAACTTATTTTAAATACACTGCGCCCTGTCATCGTTCAAAAAAACTTTTATATCAATTCATACTGCATGTGGAAGCTAATTTTTTTTATTTGTTGTTTTTTTATATTTTGTTATTGAAAGTGCTTTACTAAATAAATCTTTATACAAATTTTAAATTTAAAATATGGTAATGTTTATAACCATTTTAAAACCAACAAAACAAAAATGAACACTGGTTAGAAAGGATAAAATGTGGATATTTTACACTCAATCGCAGTCCAGTTATTTTGGGGAGTTATTTAATTTCTTACTGAAACCTTTTTGATTAATAGCACGAAGTCATACACTGCCATTTTTCATTCGAGCAAAAAGCCTGATTGGTTGCCTAAGAAGGTAGAAATTATTTTGAATTCATAAATAATAAATGTGGTATTTGATACATACAATAAATCCTGCTATTAAAATGTCTTAATTTCACATTCTTTCTCAAGATTAATGGATGTTGTGTTGGGAATTATTCGTTTTGTTCAAATCATTTTCAATTTATTAAGTCGACAGTGCGTCCCAAAGCCTAAAAAAGAGGAATATATTTTTATATTTGCATGAGAATACTTAACAATTCGTTATTTGTTAAGATGAAATCCCAGCTCGGTGCCGGCCTGTCGAGCTAGTACTGAGATCGTTAATTGGTGTAGACGCTGTGTTTGGAGCTGTCCTGATCCAATTTACATGTTCATATTGCCATTTGACGAGATTTACGTATCTACAACAGGAAAAGATAGGTCAAGTAAAAAGGTTATGGTGGCGGGAATCTTCAGGGATGCGTTGGTCCCCAAGAGGTGGCCTCATGTCCAAATCAGATGTCTCATTAGCGGAAGAAGTATGATGCCTGTCGAGTGCTTAATGCAAATGGCGATGCAGTTCCCCGAGAGTATAGTTGAGGACACTGCCCTGACCCAACCCCGAACCCCTACTCTCCTTAGATTCCTCAATATTTCCTTCCCTTCACTTTTTTGGTTTCTGAAACTTAATTACCGTCCTACCGAACAAAGCTATATTGTGTCGATACTTCTATTGTACACAACCTAATTGTAACATAATATGCACAGTGTTCAGAAAATGCAATAAAAAAATTCTGAATACACCTTATATGATTCGTATAAATTAGACTTTTAAAAATATTTCTTCAACTTTCAATAATTTAAGATCATCTTTTACAAACTATATACAACAACTATGTCCTAAAGAAGAGTCTTCACTCTAAAATATTAAGATGTTTAAGAAAACAATCTTAAGACAAAATAAGTTTCGTTCAATTAAAAAAATCGAACCGATCGATTTATTTTGAGGGATTCATTCTGCATTATTTAAAGAGATATATGCTGTATTGTTTGTAGCCCAGTAACTGCATTTCATTTAAATGGGACTCAACTTGATATATCCTTGAACTTTCAGTCGAAATGTCTATATAAACACAACGAATCGTTCTAATTACATAACGAAACTCTGTCAACATTTAGAAAAAATGTCTTATTTTGTCTTTTTGCCTTGGCTATGATTTACGAGTTATTTTTAGGAAAGTTTTATTTTCTCCTATGTCCCCAGACATAATTCCGGTCCGCTGGTTTTAATAATGACCATAAACTGAGCAGTTGGTGTTTGGAGTGGATGACAGAGGGCGGACTGTTTGATAAATGGGTTGGTCGTGTGTCCACTGACCGCTAGGTGGACAAAGCTCGAGAGGAAGGCGATGGCAAGGTCTGACGGTCAAACATGGGGCACTGGTCAGAGTGAAGTTTGTGGCGCGTAAACACAAACCACACAGCCGGCCAATACATCAGTGTCAAAGTTGACTTATAAAGTTTCGGGTGAGTGCTGATTCGCCACGATATTAATGAGCTGAGAACTTTGCTTTTTCGGCTAAGGTTGGGATTCTGATGAGATATGCGGCAACCAAATCTTAATTGCAAGAAATTTTCCCTGTGTGGAGCGGGGACTTAATCAGCACCTGCGGCAGGGCTTGTGGAGTGTATACAGCTGACCTGAACCACCATTGTTTTTCCGCTGGCAATCAATCCATATCACTCCCAGTAATGACGCAGGCGATCTTATTAGATAGTGTTTCTCAGAGATCTCTTCCATATTCTACCCCCAGATTTCAACAAAATAGATAGCTGCCGACTTTGATCTAGGAGTCTAATGCCTTGTAATTTCTTTTCGCGCACAGTCGAATCAAGCTACGTGTTTATCAAAGTACCAACAAGCCAGATGGATCAAAGGATTCTTGGGAAGTTTTTCCTTCCTTGGCTCAGTGCAAACAAAGCGGGGACAAATCAATAATATCCTTGGTGGTTGCCGGGGTATTGGTTAGTATGACGCACCGTGTCGCAACCCTGAGAGGCAAGGTGGCACGGGGGCACACACCCAACCCCCGACCGGGATCAGTAATTCTCCACTTCAATAAATTACTTGACCGATCCACGAGATCTAGACTTATGAGAGATGACAGAACCCTGCACTTAGATGTGCTTGCAGATTTTGTGGACCGAAAAGATTATCTACGCTCTACAAATTTCATCAAAGAAAATGGTGGTAGTGTGTGAGAATGTTTTCTCCAAACAACCACCAGATAGTTTATCCTTTATCAACCGAGTAATGGAGCTTAGCAATTTTCCTTCAAACACGATTGTTTGTGCCTGATAACATTTATCTCTAATCAGTTTTAGAATACTGTCCATTTTTTGGCCCGAAGGTTCACTTTCGATGATTTCGTTCTGTCAAATTGTAATGCGGTATTATTACAGAGACATGCGATCTATCAGAAACTTTGAAGCTGATGAACGCAATCAGACTACTGACTTTAAAAAGTATTATTTTAGAGCAAATGCATCAACATATTTTTTTGCGAAAAAAATTCTCCCCTTTCTTCAAACAAAAATCGAAAGTAGCCTCAAGAAATATTATATGGTCAGACACTGTTTGGATGATTCTTGCTCTAAAAACGAAAAAACAGATTTATAAAAGAGTTACTTCTCTGGTTTTGAATAAACGTTGTAGTCTGATGGCTTGTTTCAATGTGACCTCTGAACAATATTGCTGAAATAAAACATACATTTGCCAGTTTTCCAGATGTGGAAATTTAACATTTACAAAATACCGAGGAAAACGACATTCCCAAGCAAAATTTCACAGCGGGATGCTAAATTAAATGGATAAACGTTATTTCTTAATAAAAATAATTGAAAAATAGACTTGGTGCAACTGTGCAAAGCTGATAAAAAATGTTGACTTTTTTTTTCTTTTTTTTTTATAAACATAATTTTATTAATGACTTTGTACACATTAAGCTGTTAGGCTTATCTCGCGTACATTTATGCAATACAGCGGAAAATGAAAAATGAAAATTAATATGAAATGAATACATGTAAGAGTATACAAATTAACACATATAAACATTGATGTGTGGTACAGTTATTGTGGATATTTGTAGATGTTGACTTTTGCAATATAAAGTCATCAACGGTGACAGGCGAGGCGAATATCGTTAATGAGTTTCTTGTGTTATACAATTGAGTTTGTGAACTTTTATTTTAATATTTATTATGAACTCTCGTGAAGTATTTTACATGTTATTTTAATATTTATTATGAACTCTCGTGAAGTATTTTACATGTTATTTTTATATTTATACGGCATCAAATTGACAAACTTCGTCTTCGTTTGTTAATTCATACCAAGGATGCTATTGCAGGTTTGAAATTAAAATTAATTTCAGGATGCAAACTAAGCAAAGAAAAGATAAACAAATGTTTTCATCTAAAACTTTCGTTTCTATTTTATACAATTTTTACCTTGATGTCCAATAGTTTAATATGAAAAAAACTTAGAAACATTAGATATTATGATAAACGTAGTCTCTAGAGTGGTAGGCATGGGACACTCTGGAGACCGTACATTTATCATAACATGTAGCGTTGTCCAGGGACATGGAGGGGGTGCTACGAGCCAGAGCTGGGATATGTCAAAATTGTCGACATGACAAGAAGAACTCTAAATAGCATGCACCATTAATAAGAAGAGGGAAGCCTAAACGTCTCTAGGTGATGTCACTTACGGAACACAGCGTCATTCTCAACACACTGATTTTCTTCTTTTCAGCTTTGATTGGATTAATTAGTTCCTGTCAGACGGCTCAAACGTGTTGTCATTAACGGATATATTCGGCATAATCCTTTTGCCGATTCTGCATGGAGTAGAGAGCTTCTTGAGCCTGACAATCGTGCTCAGGATTCATCTGTAACTGCTTGACGTTCTGTGTACAATAGAACAATACTGCCCATCAGTGTTAATTTATTTAGGATTAATTAACTCCTACTCCGCTGTATGGCTTAGAATAAAATTTGTCACAGCTTATTACGTCTCCTTCAATAACTTCTTTTTCTTATAAGTCCTGAGAAGACAACGTTGTTACTTTGCATGAATTAATTAAAGTGTTGCGCACCAAATAAAATACAAGATACGACGTCGCTAAAAGCACGTCATGGTGTTAGTTGTTGAATTGAGAAACATATATTACATTTTCTAAAGAACTTATCAAAAATATATGCTAAACTTATTTCTATTACTAAGGCGTCTTTAATTACCTCATATATGCTTGCTAATTTCACGGATGTCGCATTAATACAAAGTATAAATGATTAAGTAGGATAAACAGGTAATCTATCGGTGTGTTTGTATGAGAACAAAAGTGTCAGAGTAAACACACATCACACACTGTCTTTATAAATAAGCTTCTCTGTCTGAATTCTAAAGTAAAAAAGTGATAAAATGTACTTTAAAAGAATAGTAAATACTGTAAATATGTTGCATATCTCTACAAATACAACAACAAGCTGTGTAATAGACTTATTAGAAATTCCACTTAGTGTGTGATATTGAATCTACAAAGAACATAAATGAATATGCCTATGCGATGTGTTTTTTTTTTGTGTTGAGGGAATGGAGTATTAAGAAGTTTCATATATGTATACGAGAAATCTGTTTCTTCGGGCAAAGTGTCTTGGCTACAAGTATTTATCCTTTTGTCTACTATAATTCTTTGTTAGTGTGTTTCTTGTTTCTATGAGCATGCATGGCTATCTTAATGAATACGAGTGATGGAATATAATGTAGAATTTTGCCAACTACAGAGACATACCAGTCTGTCTAAAGACTCAGTTCGTTTGAAGTATATCAGTGGTATTTGACAAGGTAAAATTCAAGCGACCGCTTTCGTATAGAAATGCTGAATGCTAATCGAACTCAGTGCCCTTCGCTCATCCTACACATTATGCTGTACTGCAGGCGTTCATTGTTTGGTCTAAAAGCGACATGAGCAACGTCCTTGATTTTGATTTTCGTAAAATGATACTTTCCTAAACTATATGGAGAAATTTAAATGAATATAAGACCCCATGGAGTGCTGCGCTAAACCTTAGTCTATATAATTTCATAAATCTTGTCACCCTGGATTTTTTAGCCATTAATGGAATTAACTTAACTACCATGGTACATTTCTCTAAACACTGCTGACATAATTACGGAGACCAGCGAAGTGTTGAGATAAAACGGTTGCCTAGATAATATGATATTGAAAATATTTGCAGTCTGAGTTGTGTATTTAACGATATTGGGAGGTGTTAAACATTGTCGGTAAAACTAGATTGAGGTATGCCAGATCTTGCAGTCTTTCTTCAATTTTAATCAACACTGTCAACAGAAAACCCCAAGATCATGGTGCAAGCATACATCACAGACATTATCGCCAGACCCTAAAGGGACTTAATTACAAAATCGCTTTACTAACCTTCCCATTTCAAGAGGTTTGGTTCCCTATTCCATGACACTGTATTCACAGTTTTTTAATGTCCTCTACATAAAATAAAGGCTTGCTATTACGAATAAATGGATTTTATTTCTGCGGAGTAGTTTTAGTGAAAATCCAGATTTTCAGTTATCTGAAAAATAAAAATCCCAAAGCAATAAGCCGTTAACTGTTATTTATATTAAAGTTACTTCGTGCTAATAAAACCATTTGTGGGCTCTATTGTAAATATATAACAATAATTAATTTTAACTTGTATAGATTTTCGATTTTCTGACCACAAAACAGAGTGGGGATTTAAGTGTTAAAGCGTTTGAGCAGACGCTTATGTGCCAACTTTCAAATGATCAAGCACTTTGGTGTTTGTAATTAAGGTAACAGCGTGTATGTGAATGTGTTAATTATGAGTTACATATATTACGACTATGTATATATATACCGGCAATGTAGCATTTCAAATTGATCGTTAGGGTTGAGTCGAAATAAACGAAGGATTTCCAGGTCATAAATTTTACTTCGAAAATTGTATTTAAACTTTCTTAACCTTCTTGAAGGATGATGGAGCTGTGGTCTGTGATGTGACTAACAATGTGGAATGATGACCAGGATTGGAAGGGGGATCTTGGTTCACGAGATCAGGTTATGAGAAGCGGCGCCAAATGAATCGGTGTATGCCTATTAATTTACGTTCCTCAACTCCAATGAGAAGGCGGGGAGCCCTGGGAGTGAGAAAAACGAGGGGTATGTTAGAATGGCTAAATGACCTACTCCTAGCAAACGTCAGAATTGAGAAGGAATTTATTTCTAACTGTTTTACGGTTAGTTGGGGGTATCACCAATCACCGAGTTTTAATTCTGGCACTCCCCAGAGGCCATGTGGAGAGCGATCGTTCCATGACCCGTCTTTCTGAATGGTCGAGGAACCATTGGCAGGAATACCCTCTGTGGAATATTTACCTACGGTTCGTAGCTAGGAAAAAAGTCGAAGTGTTAAAGTTTGGTTTGATAAAACTATAAATCTTTTACAGCATTGTTTATTTCCCTGACAGACGCATTCATTTTTGCCGAAAATCTTCATTTAGTATGCAATAGCAATACATCAATGTCTCCAGACTCATTTAATCAGAAGCCGATATGAAAAAGTGAAAATAAGCGTTATTGTGGAAAAAGTACGAGTCTGCGGGGAATGCCTTGTTAATTGTTAAAGGTATTTTCGGGGATGATAAGAGCCACTGACTGAAGATTCTAGTTAATAGGCGGTGAAAAGTTTATCTACTAATCAAAGTTTGCTTTACGTTATTAAACTTTTGTGCCCTTTATCCCATGACACGTTGTGAAATATTGTTGAGTTTTGGACCTCCTGTAAAATGTCATGTGGTACATGTGAATCCTTTGTTATTATTGTTTTACAGTCGAAACCAAATTCAGGCATAATAAGCTTTAGGCGATTATTAATATACGAGTAATTATAGATAAACATATAATAACGCTGTTTTCTATAAGCATGACAGTATTGTGACTGTGTATGCTGAAGTCTATTTTGCTTGCCAATTGACTGATACTATAGCGACTCTAGCTGCAAAAGATAAAGCATCCCTGGATTCTCAATTAAATTGACCATTTTACCAGAATACAATATAGTCTATTACCGAATTCCTTTTATTATCTGTGTTAGATAAAAACAAAGAACGGATAACATTTATAATTATTAACAACAATAAAATTGACATCTGCTGTTTAAATATTTAAATGAGTAGAAACAATACATTTCTTTTCATTTTGTCCTATCGACTGGCGTTCGAAATTTGAAATCAGCCTTTTCCAGCGTTATAACAATGTTTAAGCAATCTTTTAGGGGATACTTCAAAGGCCATGGAATGTCTATACCCTCCAGAGATTAAACAGTGAATCAGTGACCAAATGTGTTACTAACATATTCTTAGTTTCTGGTTAAATCTTATACTAAAAAGATCATATATAGCTAATATTGCCAAATAGTATGAAACGATCAAAGAAACGTGGCGTCGTTTATTGTTATTGTATCGGCGCCGTCCACACATTGCCAGGCGCTGTCGGTCGACTGATATTAATATCTTAATGATTTTGTGCAGGTATGGGAAGCTTAAGATACGGAGTGTTAATCAATATAGATGGAATGATACAATGTGGTTTAATCGATACATAAGGTGGATTGTATTAGACATGTCTCTTCAATTAAACAGATAGTCAGATACAAACTTTTCGGAACCCAAGGCTGTAATATTTTATTATGTTTCGGTCATTATGAAATCGGATATTGAAATAACTAACCCTGAAATCAAAGGGTAGACATTTCTATTTAAAAAACAAGAACTGGTACATTTTAACTATGACAGCTTCATAGCAAAATCTCAGATCCAGAAACAAAAATTATAGGAAAAGCGCCACTATAATATTTTTTTATCAGCGCTGTGTCCGAAATAAATGTCATATATTTGCCATTGCGAAAATGTTTATCGAACTAGGCAATTTTAGAGAGAATTAAATAATCAAAGACAAGAATCATGTAAAATTAACAAAAATATATGTTTATTTATACTTGTGATATACCCATGCATGTATATGACCCCTTTGATCTTGACTCTTATTAAAACAGGTTTGTTTTATGAGATTATCGGAATTAAATAAAAATAATTTGATTTGATTTGCTTTTACATATTGTACTAATAACATATCGTCACATGTTTGCAAAAAATAAAATCTGATCTGTATTGGAACGTGGGTCTGAAATACCTTAATAAGTCAAAATGAAAAAGGTAAAATTACATAAAAAGAATGCTAAGTTTGACGAGTTAATGTTCATGTGGAATGTTAACCAGAATACAGAGATTATGTTTTGTACTGTAGTTTGTTAAAATGATAGGTCTTCATCATGTAAACGTGGCAGATACTTTGTGCGAATTATTAAATAAAGATTCAAATCTCAGCATTGTAAGACTTGCCTTGGGCACGTCGCAGAAACGGGGATATTCAGTGTATTTACTACAAACCCTTTCCATTGATAACCAACAATGGGACTGATTATAACATAAGCAGGTGCTCACCTAGGCAGTGTAAGCGATCCCCTCTATCAGGCCAACGCTATACTCTTAAGGAATCTCTTTGAAAATTAGCAGAAGTATACTGTCCGTGAATTAGGAAGGGGTTTACTGTATTTCAATATTTCAATATCTATTACGAGACGTTACTAGCTCGGGCTTTCAGACTAAATTTCAATATTGGGACTTTTTAAAAAAAAAATTGAATAGATATACACTTATCTTAATAAATAAAACAAACGAATTATAAGAAAACGGCTTTGTAAAAACATATATATCAATACGTGACAATAGAGCCTGTCAAAATATGTAGTTTTGGTTGTTGAATCAAGGGCCTGACCTCGATGAAAGATGGCTTGATTCCAAAGGTTTTTTCTGTTAATTATACATCATCCATTGATGAAGGGGGTGGGGG
>JAQQZZ010000034.1:148018-172229 GCA_030265115.1 Mopalia vespertina
CAGAGAGTCGATATGGTCGCTTAAATCCTTAATATCGAATTGCTCTGACTTAAAATGGCTGCCTTGGAGATGAGAATTTGCGTGCCAACCGCAGATATTATTTGGTCTTGTCGGCTCAATTAGAAGGACGTGGGGAGTGGAGATCCGATAAAGCACAAAAGTGTGCCTTTAGATGAATGCAAGTAAATGCACAATATTGTCAGATACTTTATTCTCAGCGTGAAACTCCCCGTGAAGCATTACTATAGCTTTCGCACTTGATAGAGATAAATCACTGGTTGTCGGACAAGGCTGAAAAGTGAAATAAATTCTGCGGAACGTGAACAATTTCTGTCAGACTAGAAGTACATCATTATGCACACAATGGAAGAGACACTAAACATCCGACACTCTGAATAAAGCCAATCATACAGTCAGAAAATAGCCAACTACTTCATCATATAAAGAGAGAATAATATATTTAAAAAATATCAAATATTGTCCATTTTTTCTCCTATTTTGTAATAGCAGACATTTTATATTATAATTATTATTATTAGTAGTAGTATTTGTTCGTTTTCCCTGCGTGTCATCCGAACAGGAACAAATACCTATGAGGAATCTAAATCATCTAATACGATTACTAATTTTAAATATGAACGTTTCTGATAAAACTATCAATGGGTAGTATAACTGATTATTATTCACATCGTTTGAAACATGTAACTATCCATATATATCTTGTTGGCTACATTTTTAACAATACTTTATACACCATATTAATGGTCATTTAACACAACTCGATGTTAAGGTTTATTAAGAAACTTGTCTCAGGGAGTATATCTAGAACATAAGATGATTCATCGATTTTATTTGATCTACATCACTGTGCCAGTGTGATTGCTTTTTAGAAATATATGATGGCTGTTAGGTGTTTTAACAAATGCAAATTAAAGACTTATTTTATTATTGTTTATATACATATATATAAAAACTCAATAATTAATTGTGTTTGACATCAAAAATGATATCGCTAAATAACAGGTTCAAATATTAAAGGTTGATATAAATTGTTAAGCCAAACCACTCACTATATGTATAACACATGCATCAATATACGTTTACAATAAATCTATTCTATGTTATTTAGGACCGTTGGTGGATCCGAGGATGGAAGGCGTCCAACTAAACAAGGTACAAGATTGACAATATATTTATAATAATACCTTTGATAACATCTTTATGTTCATAGATACGGTGAAAGGGACGTTACAGTAAGTCTACTGAGCACGTGATTCAACGTAGACTTGATTGACAGCTGATGGCTGCAGTAAACGTCAGCACGAGCTGTGATTTGTAGAAATTGTCATCTCTGTCCCACCCCCTTTCATCATTTTGGACCTTGATCAAGACCTGATGTGACATTGAAGCTGCAAACAAACAATCGTGACATAGTAATGCGTATATATTTTAAGATTATACAGTGGTTGGCAGAGTTTAGTTTGCGCCATTGTGGCATAGTGTGAATTGTTTTCAACTAAAAATGAGCTATTGCTAATTCTGAAATATTATATTATTCTCTTTATCAACAATCTTCGTCTAAACATAAGAAGCTGGTATAGAATCCGTGGCAGTTTAAAATCATTGTACAGTTTAAAAACTCGTACAGAATCCTTGGCGATTTAAACACATTGTACATTTTCTCTATTACACGTTGAGGTACATACACTGTGCGTACATTTTGACTTAAAAGATGTATGAAGTGAACTGAGATAAATCATGTATATAACATTACGTGTAATTACTCTAGAACAATATGTATACCCCATTAAATATTCATCGAGCACATGCCACTGCTGCCATAAAGAGGTCTGGCCTAAAGCAAAAACTTTCATTTCGAGACCGCCTTCCTTTAGTTCCCGACCACTTCGCTGACAAAGGGATCCCAGATGCGTGAAATTATGCTACCCTAATTTGTTGTAGGTCAGAGAATTGCCCGTAGATAAAATACTGTAAATAAAGAACAAAAAACTAACTATTGAAACATCCTCATTCACGTCGTCCTTAGCTTCACAACAGCCAGTGTTAAATAAGGATATACAACATAGATATCAAATAATATTATATGACATGGGATATGACATTACAAGAATTAAATTTAAAACTTTACAGGTCATTCTAAATACAATATTAATGAAAAAAATCGCTCAGTAGTTCTATTTCTTTAGCCCAAATATATCAATAACAAACAACCTTCTGTTTTGATGCAGGCTGCTATCAATTCTACTCAATGAGGTTGAATTGAGAGCTCATTGTATTGAATGAATTGATCGAATCAGTGAACCAATTATGCATCGAACAAGACTTTATTAAGTAAGCAAATATATTTACAACCATGTTCATTCATAACGTCCATGGTGTGTACAGTTTTGACGAAATACAACGCAGAACAAACAAGATGTCAGCCAACTGCCCATGGTGTTTAATAATAATGAATTGGTTTTCTTAAGTCGTTGAATTAGAATTTAGCGATATTTTTTGTAGCATTGGACTGCATAATTAGATATAGTTATTTATATTTTTAAGAAGACTGGCAGGGGTGGAGTGATGACAGGAGTAGATGCGCTGGATTATTTAAATGAAAATGATGTTTTTGCAGATGCTTATGTCCATGAACCCTGTCTTAGGATTATTGCGATACAATGACAATACTTCTTCCTCTCTACCAGATTATAGCCTGTACAAGGACTACAGGTTTGATGATAGAATTAAACAGAGCGCACGTGGGAACTACTTTATTCCCAGGATCAAAGGCCGTGTTTATTTAAGCGTGTAATAGCAAGGCATATGAAGCGCATGTTGATTTCGCGGAAATATATTCATATCTTCCACTTCCCTCCCCTGGTAGGGGGCAGCACCTGTTCACTCAATCTAAGGATTTATCCTTACTTCCGGTAATGCACTGATATATTACATTTGTCGGTGTGCTAAAGCGCTTTACCATCGTCTTAGCGCTGCGGATGACTCTACGCCCCCTTCCTCACACCTTAAGAGTCTTAGTAATCTTATATTAAACTCAATGAATGAAAATTAGCCAAAGACAGCCATAGACGTTCTCTTAAGTTTGCTGTTAGTGTTCCTCCTAAAGACTGTAGGCTGATCACCTAATCTTATGAGCAGGCATAACCCTACAGACTGGTGAGGAATTCATATGTATCTTTTACTATACCGGGGTTACTTACATAGGCGTTTTAACAACTTGCTATATTGCTGGTAGACTTGCTATTTTACTGGTAAACCATATCGGACACAATGACTTAAGATCAGGTTGAATACAGGGTGAATCAAACTTCAATAATAATTATCCAAAATGTGCAAGTTCGTGCAGGAAAAAATATGTTATATATACTGTGAAAACTATGGAATAAAGACATAAATATTAAACACAGGGTTTTCTCCAAACCTTTTAATGCATTATAAATTAAGAGAAAATTAGAGAGGAGGGAAAAGAGACATAATTTAATGGTGTTTCTAATTGCAGAAGCACACAAACTCCCCAAGACAATAAATATATTGTAATTAAAAACGGTCGTAAGTATTCTTCTTGAGCTGGAGTGTTTATGACAATACTGCTTAAAATACAATGTCATTGTATAGGGCAATTTAGGCAGTGTTCATTAGATATTGTATTATATTTCTTATCAGAGCTATACGGTGTGCAGAAGAAAAGCCTTGGCAAACAAAGAATGTAAACGGAAGCATCGAGAGGCTGAAATAGCTTACTTAAGTCATGGTTGTAAAATATGCCATGTCTTGGACTGTCCACACTGTCAGCCTGTATCCGCAGTGTTGTACGAGACCGCGCACTAATGTAGCTAATATGGCCGTTTCCTCCCGGACGCCCAGTATATTCTATTAATGCCTCAATATCATATTTCTCCGCGAACATCATCACGTGATGGATATCATAATTCAGAACGCGAGGTTTATCTATAGTCTTTGAGGCCGGTTCACTTGAGATCTTTTATATGGTTAGATGTCATCACAATGATCTAAAGAAAGACAGGCTTCCGGAGTCCAATTTTAACTCATCAAAAGATAGAGAACACCAAGAAAGAACTCTCAGTCGTTCAGAGAGTTGGTTATGGAGAAAGAGGAGAAGTCCAACACATCGTTTTGTTCGTTAACTCAGATATAATTTGGTATCGGTGGAAGAAGAGTATGATATAATTATAGACACTTTGGGTGTGCATATGCGTTTGGGATAGACGACCACTGTAATTAGTTCTACACGATCCTAGCGATATCCTTGTGGTTTCTCAGTGTTTTCAGTCGCAGTTTGTCATAAACCGCAAAATTATACTAATTACAGCTGCTGTTTCCTAGGCAGCACACGCAATCTGCTTAGCGGTCTGATCAGCGATATTACCCTCGGTTACTTGCCTTGTTTTATCAGGAAGGCCTTGTGAACCAACCCTCATCCCCGTCCTAGCCCCCGCGTGTATGCCTGTTTCCCCATCGTAATCAATCCCTGTCTAATAACATATACATGGTTACGTTCATTGTCCACAAGAACGAGTGTCCGTTGGGTAAGGGTTTTCTTCTAGCCCGCACAAAAAGAGAAGAGATTTTTTTTCTCGATAGGCTTTGTTCTGCCTATCATCACCAAATAGAGCAGAAAACGAGAACGGGACGACTGGGTCGAGAGAGGAAGTAACTCGAATCCAAGAGGTAATTTTATTCCGAGTCTATGCACACGATGAAAATGTGTGGACATATATGTATTAAATATGATTAATTCTCCTTGGTGGAATATAATTGGAATAATGCAGCTTTCAATTGAGAAGAATCCGAACAAGTGCGTGCCTGGTTTCTTTTGAAATACTGATAATAATAGCGTCTCGTATGTGTGAAAGATGAAGCTCTGAAATGCGTCAAACTTAAGCTATCAACTCTTTCTATCCTGGAAGCCATTAAAAGTACATCTTTACACAGAAGATCAAACTGAAAGCAAAACAGCGGAGCTTCTGTAAATTCAACTCTTGTCGATTTAGGAAATTAATGGATTAAGTTTCATCTTTGCCGCTTGTTGACGAAAGCGCAGTTTGTTCGATTGTCCACAAATTTCAGAGCTGATTTCACCCTGGCCTTTATGAAAAACCATGCTCATTTCCTGAGATCTGGGACAAACGGAAGACTCGAAGAACGTTGCCCTTTTAGGCCGCGGTTAAATGGAATCAAAAGAACTATTGGCGGGAGACAGAGACCTTCCTCTCTCTGATCCGTGGTTGAACGGAGACCGTTCCCTGATTACACTTCATTCTTCATTTAATTAGCGAGCTCAGGTAAGCGGCCTGTCCAGATACCACAATTGCTGGCTGCTCAACCTTAACTTCAATTGGCTTGACAACAGAATACAAATACAGCAATAAAGGCATGATCCTGACGGTTCCTGCCAATTTTAACTGTAATCCCGACCGCGAGATCTTAACATGACAACATGGATTTCCTGAGATGATGGAATAATAGTGAGTTAGAAGGCCGCCAATAAATGGCTCCAATCGTTTCATGACTTAATACAAAGAGAACCCTTTAGAAGGGATTTGTGCTATTTTCCGTGCACATTCGAAAATCTTTTCAGTGGCGAAGCAAACTAATTGAGATTGTGGAAGAGTTGTTAAGGAAATTATTTCGAATGATCTGTTGACCAAAGATTTTGTCCGGCATTAAACGACGCGAAATACCCGATATGCAATAATCCAAATAAAGCAGCATTGCAATGGTTGGCTCCGACGTGTCAGTGTCATGCATCCTCTTTGTCACTGGGAAATGACTTCTAGCTAGTCCAATTATTTTAAATTAATATCAAAGGCATGTCATGTTTTCTTTCTCTGTATTTATTAATATATATTGTCCAGACGTCACTGATAGAAGTTTGCTAATATGTACTTCTTATAAAATTTGCTTTCCTCCTCCGAGATTCGATTTTGTGCCTCTCAGGCTAGCAGGGCCAGCGTTCTAACCGACCACGAATGTACAGTTATAATATGTATGTTAACCAAGCGTCGCTAGTGGATGTATGCAAATGTTTCTTTCTCTACTTAAACAAATTATATATCTACATTTTAAAATATATCTCTGTCCGAAACAGATTGTTAGAACAACTCCACACAATAAATTAAATTTGTAGGTAATTTATAGACAAAAAAGACGTAATTTTAATGCCCTTTTGTCAGTGCTTCCAGTAAAGAAAGATTCACAACATTTATACCTGGATGGTCCTTCTGCCGTGAGCCTTGGCAGTTAAGTTGGTCATTCCAGTTAGAGTGCGGTGGTTCGAATTCCGGTGGAGGCACATTTAAATATGTATTGAATAAATGAAGAGAGAAAACTTTGTTTGCCTCCACCGGAATACAAATCCGGGACATTTGGGCTACAGGCCCAACATTCTACCGACAGAGCTACACAGGCTCACGGCTCCTTTTGACAAGATCCGTACCGAGTAATCCAGACCCCCACTAGTCCTGTGACAGAGGTCGAAATTAGCACTGTATCTTTACTTAGCACTGGAGGAAAATTAACTTTCATCATTATGGAAACGCTTCACATCTTCGTTGTGCTAGTGTCAATTATTGTTGGAATACACCACCGTCATAAACGTGAAATACCCTTCAGCACGGCGTAAAACACCAATCAATCAATCAATCATCCCTGTGCCAGTGTGATCAATTTGTAGAAATACACAATAAAACAACAGCGAGCACAGACCCACACGAGTCAGTCGGGCAGAAGCAGACGACAACCGTACGAACCTGTGATGTATTTAAGCCATAGAGTGATCAGAAAATAGGATTATAAATATATAAATTTATCAGAGGTTGCTGGGGGGCAAATGCACTTTTTTCTTTACATGTATACAACAAAACATGTATCCTAAAAATATACATTTTAAACGTTATATATTCACTGATCATCTGCTCACGTTAACTTTTTCACCACAAGGTTAAGCAAAAGGTCGATATAGCTTTTTAGCAAATACACATATGTCAATATCAATTAGCATACATTGTTTCATCGGTTATTGGCAGCCTGTATCTATTTTCAACCATATTTTGTATTTTTGTATTGGACCTAGTTCAAAAGCTTTCACATATAAATGTGTACATGATACAATTAAATAAAGTATTGCACCTGGCACAATAGTGCAAACTATTCTACATGACACAACTATACAAACTATTCTACATGACACAACTATACAAACTATTGTACATGACACAACTATACAAACTATTGTACATGACACAACTATACAAACTATTGCATATGACACAACTATACAAACTATTGTGCATGACACAACTATGCAGACTATTCTACATGACACAACTAAACAAATTATTCTACATGAATCAAGTATACAAACTATTGTACATTACATAACTATACAAACTATTCTACATGAAACAAGTATACAAACTAATATACATTACATAACTATACAAACTATTCTACATGACACAGCTATACAAACTATTGCATATGACACAACTATACAAACTTTTCTACATGACAACTATGTAAACTATTGTTCGTGGCGCAACTATAATAAAGCACTTTTCCTGCAGCTTCACTAATGTCTGCATGTACTTTCCACAAAATACCACCCTAAAATCTTTATACTAAATGATTGTCCCTGCCTCGGACTACAGTTTCGGCCAAAGTTGTAGACAGCCTATAGTAGGCCTACTCACTCACTACAACTCTCACACTAAGTCATCGTTTTGGAAAAACTTGTAGGCAGTTTTGTGGCCCTAAAAGCACTATTTTGTGGGCTGTCCTTCTTGTCAGACTCACACTTAGTGAGACTACTGTGCATTTTGGACAAAGTTGAGAGCAGTTTTTCACTCATACTCCCTCACGTCCTGGGAACAATGTTTTCAATCGATATCACTCGTGTTTTCCCTCGGTGGGAAGTGGATGGGCCCTGTAAATCACTCGCTTGTATCATGCAGACATTTTTGTTGATGTCGAAGTACTGTTTCCCCGAAAAGGGGTCTGGGAAGAAAATTCTTACAAGGTTAACGTCCAATCATTCACAATTTAACAGACAGTCTATCGGCTTATATTTAAGCTTCCTTACAATCGGGACACAGATTTGGCCAACGTCATGGGCAGTCCAACAACTCAGACTAAACTTTCTCACACCAAGAGACGATTTTCATCAGTTGTGGACCGTCTATTCACTTAGACTCAACTTTCACACACTCAGGACACCATTTTTATCAGTTGTGGGCAGTCTATCCACTAAGACTCCTTTTGCACACTCAGTTCTGATCAAAGATGTTGGCAGTCTATCTACTCATACTCAACCTTCCTCAAACTAATGACATGACTTGTGGCTAGAGTTGTTGGCAGTCTATCCACTAAGACTCCTTTCGCACACTCAGTTCTGACCAAAGATGTTGGCAGTCTATCTACTCATACTTAACCTTCCTCACACTAATGACATGATTTGTGGCTAGAGTTGTTGGCAGTCTATCCACTAAGACTCCTTTCGCACACTCAGTTCTGACCAAAGATGTTTGCAGTCTATCTACTCATACTTAACCTTCCTCACACTAATGACATAATTTGTGGCTAGACTTGTTTGCAGTCTATCTACTCACACTCAACCTTCCTCACACTCATGACACCATTTGTGGCTAGAGTTGTCGGCAGTCTATCTACTCATAGTTAACCTACCTCACACTTATGACACCATTTGCGGCTAGAGTTGTTGGCAGTCTATCTACTCACACTCAACCTTCCTCACTGTCATGACACCATTTGTGGCTAGAGTTGTTGGCAGTCTATCTACTCATAGTCAACCTACCTCACACTCATGACATGATTTGTGGCTAGAGTTGTTAGCAGTCTATCTACTCACACTTAACCTACCTCACACTCATGACCCCATTTGTCGCTAGAGTTGTTGGCAGTCTATCTACTCACACTCAACCTTCCTCACACTTATGACACCATTTGTGGCTAGAGTTGTTGGCAGTGTATCTACTCATAGTTAACCTACCTCACACTTATGACACTATTTGTGGCTAGAGTTGTTGGTAGTCTATCTACTCACACTCAACCTTACTCACACTCATGACACCATTTGTGGCTAGAGTTGTTGGCAGTTTATCTACTCATACTTAACCTACCTCACACTAATGACATGATTTGTGGCTAGAGTTGTTGGCAGTCTATCTACTCATACTCAACCTTCCTCACACTCGTGACATGATTTGTGGCTAGAGTTGTTGGCAGTCTATTTACACATACTCAACCTTCATCCCACTCATGACACCATTTGTGGTTAGAGTTGTTGACAGTCTATCTACTCATAGTTAACCTACCTCACACTCATGACACCATTTGTGGTTAGAGTTGTTGGCAATCTATCTACTCATAGTTAACCTACCTCACACTTATGACACCATTTGTGGTTAGAGTTGTTGGCAGTCTATCTACTCACACTCAACCTCAACCTTGAGTATGACTCATGACACCATTTTTGACCAAAGTTGTCGACTGTCAAACTCACATTATCCCTCTTTAAAGTCAAAATGTGTAAAAGAACACAGATATGCGAAAGCACACAAGAGCATATTCTTACAATCATACCAATTTAAAACGTAGATTTATCTTCGACGGGTTCACTTTCTTAATATTTCTTGTTAAGTGATACTCTTTTGTATTAATGTTTTTTGTAGCATACTTGTCAGAAGTACATTTATGCTCCATGTCTTAATGGATGTGAAACCACGGGCTATATAATTCTCTGCATCCAATATTTTTCTGAGTAAAACCTATATGCATTGTAAGGCCAGGTACATTTTAATGTCGCCCAAGTTAAATGAGCATGTATAGTGTGGCATGTATGTACAAAGATGTGTGTGTATAGAACTGTGTCTCTAGTGTTGACCTCTTAAAGCCAGCCCAGTGTTATATTAGTTTGATTGATCACAGTGGTGCCCGTTACGCCAAGATAAGCAACCAACATAGGTACTTATATTGTTCACAAGATTACGTAACATTATTTACAATCTTAAATGTCACTTGTTGGGGGAAAATGCTACACCGAGAATAACTTGGAATCAAAGTGCATGACGAAATAAGCTTTCAATATTTATTCTAGGTTAAACGCCGCCACAAGTCATGCAACATTTTATATTAAAACTTAACACATATTTCGAAGCCACAGAATGAGCCTTGTCACACAACTGATAAATATTCCTGTCCAGACTTGCAATAACACCCCATTAGTTTGGTTACATGATGGGAGTCAAAATTTTAATACACATATAAAAATGAAAGAGACCATTAATTATTATAATATACACTGAATCTAAGCTTTTGACTCATTTTACAAAGACGAACTGTAGCATACCTTCGTACATTATGGTGTGAACAATATGTTTAAACAAAGACAGTTGCCCAAACATTAATTTGAGACAATCATTTAGTTAGGTTAACATTGTAAAAATAATGAAAGCATTTCGCAAATACTTTATACTTTAAGTGAGTACTCAAATGTATATGTCGACAAAAGACATTTAACATGTAAGGAGATCATCCATCCTATTTATCATGTAGCAAAACTGAGAATTGTAATAATCATGAAGAACTGTCTCAGGTCAGCTGCATCATAACTCGAACATTGTAGCTTGAAGAAGCTTGAAAACAACAAAACTCCCAATAATTATAACTAAGCTATCGACCAGCAAAAGAGTTAAGTAAAATAAAAATGTATGATTCGTGTTAACTGGGTAATTGGATTCAAACTAGAATCATGTAGTGAACTTACCTTTACTTCACCTTTAAGTTCCATTGAATTAATATGACAGCTGATAGAGGTGAGTTTGTATTGTTCACATAGTAACAGGACAAGACGTGAAAATCCACTTAAACTTGCTACAACTATATTTGTCCGAATTTTAATTTATTATAAACATATTAGTAATGTGGTAGCTGGTAACACGAAATAATATGAAGGTCTTCTTATATACATGGTAATATTTTATTTCGTATATGGAGTAGCAATTCAAATGTTCGAATATACCAAATGTATAGTGTATCGTTAAGAACGGTTTCAATCAAGCTCTCCTTTATTATACACTTTAATAAGATCACGTTGTTGTTAAAAGATATAAGTCAAATTAGAATTGAAAACTAAAGAGTTTCACTTGTTTATTTGAAGACAAAAACTCAACTTTTTAACTGCATTGTATATATGTCCAAATATCTCCCACTAAGTCCTAGACAGTTAATTGATCACAACAACAAAATCATTTTTATGAATAAAGACTTTACCGGTACTGTGTTTGAGATAAATACAAATAGAAGAATCTTATGTGGTACTTAACAAAAATGTTAGTCGCAAAACTTGATTAAACAGAATGATCATTTAAAAGTGTTTTGTGTCGGATGGAGCGATTGTTTAAGTGTACATTGATCATAGCCCAGCGGGACCCTTTGTCACTCATCAAGACCTGTTATCGGTAAAATTAGGTTTCTCAGACAACGAAGGCGTGAAAAAAACGAGGTTCAATTGTTTGCTTGAGAAAACTAGTTTAATGTTCTTCTCGGTTCTGACCAAGGACTCGACGAGAGAAAAGATGCCTAAACACACACGGCTAGTAACAGAGTGAGTAGGCTGCCCGAAACTTTTGTTTGGATCACGCCACTTCATTTGAACAAGCGGCTCTCCGGACTACTACATGTATAATATATCCACTGTTCAGAATTCATAACTATTCGAGAAGACCCGTTATTGGAAGAAGCTCAACCAATATTCAGTCTTACTGTTGTTTTTTGAATTAAGATCTGTATTTACACTGGAAGTAATCCCACAGGAGTTGGTCCGGATCGGAATGTATGGTAGGGACAGATCTCACCAACCTTATTGCTTGTATTCATCTTTAAATAAAGCTGTCCGCTACTACAAAAAAGACGGGAGCTTGGTCAAATTAATTATATGCCGAAACACTCGCCAGATTTCACCATAATAAAGGATGACAATACAAATGTAAAAAGCAAACTACTTCCCCCATTCTTTTTTTATTATCTGTAAACTTTTAATTTAGCATGGGGAATGTATTGTTCACAGCAGCTATACTAATACATCTGTTAGCCAAAAACTAGTTGAGTACTCGTCCAAGTGACCTTCTTCCATTTTTATTCTCGATTTCATCGAACGATATAACCACATGCTACGTTTGTATTTCGAAGACAATTTATCCTTTTTCTTGGCTGGTTAATTTCTCGGTTTCATTTCGCTATTAACATTGAAAGAAAATATCGGAATTCAATGCATATAACATTAAAAGAAACACGCAGAATTTTAACAGAAATAAATATTTCGTTGTTGTTGTTTTTTGGGGTCTTTTTTTCTTTTCTTTTTAAAAAATATAATATTGGATGTCCAATTCTTTTAGACAGAGATTAACGGCGATGAACTTTATGATTTTGAATATTTTCTTAATATCCTCTGAACGAAAACGCCGCTAACATATTCAAGTATAAACTTTATTAAGCACATATGGCCGGCTTTCCGATAATATACATAGCATTTTATATATTTTTTCATAACTGAAATTCAAGGAAACAAAACATTAATATGCTCAATATTTTATTCGTGATACAGACATACATTCGACTATCATTTCGCAGCACGAGACAAATAATGCCCAGAATGACACGTCAACAATAGTAGATTTAGATCCATTGAAAAGTTTGACTTTGACTTCTATAAGATGATAAGCGTACTGGGTCAAAGGTGTTATCTAAAGTTAGTTAAATATAACGATAGGTTAAATAGTATCTGTAGCAAATTAATTGACTAGTTTATTTATTCCTATTCACAGATTTAATGGTTCGGGCTACAGATTAGATAGCAATTAGACTATGAAATAATAACATATACATTAAAGGACTATGTTGAAAAAAGCCGCCTTATTTAGAACAAATCTCAAGACCCCTCGTTAATTTTTTATCAAAGGGCCAAATTAAAAATCTTCTCTCGTTAAGCTGTTTGTGGTGGGAGTTCCAAGCTACAATCTGCCAGATACCACAAATAGTATTATTTTCAGAAGAAACATAAATTTATTATTTTAGTACAACGTGACCGGAAGATGAAAAAGCAAAAGGGGAATATCAAATTGAGTTGCTCTTAGATCCAGTAATCAACGGGATAAAACAATATGCTACGGGGGAATGAAAAGAGCATAAAGTAACGTCATATACAGACAAATTCTATACAGGAAAGAATTAACTTATTCAGGTGATAATATAGTCAAGAGTACAAACACAGGGCTATCTACATAGTTTTGAAAAAACACAATTTGTAAGCACCAAACAAATTTAAAATAAAAATTAATCGCATCATGCAATAAATGATAATGTATTATTTTCAACTAAATGTAAATACTTTTCTTTTTTAAAAGCAATCTTTGGAGTATATTGCATATCTGAATAAAATGAGTTGGTTCTATTCTAGACCTTGTTGACATTGGGCCAATAGTATATTTAGTAAACTGTATAATATATAAGGGGATTAAAGTTACAAGCTCCCTAATTAGCAGTGTTTGTGATGAAACAAAAGCTTATAGATAGGGTTGTCAAATGTTTAAAGGAAGTTGCCTGGGAGGTCTAGAAATAAATGATAAACACGTCCATCGTTCATAAATACGGTAATTTAAGCCCAATTAAAATAAATATTACAAATGCCAAAATTGAGTGGCTTAATTATAAAATGTGTCGTAACCTCAGTAATATATGCAATCGGAGACGGAAGAACACGCGGTGTAAAATATAGTATACACAGTTCACATGTGAATAACACATAAGACAATTTATGTTGTAAAGAAGAACAAACTACCTACCTTCTTCCAAGCCAAATACAGTTTTAATCCTCACAACGCACTTTCTTCTGTAACAGACGTCATTGTGGAATAAAACATACTTTAATTATAACTTTCTTAAACGACTTTTAACACACGATATAGAAGACACAACTGACCTGTAAAAAAGGAAGGGACAAAATATTGTGTGTATATACGCTAAATGCAAAAAACAGGAATATTTATTTGAAATGATTTGCATCATATTTTTAAAAGGTAACGGGAGATACACCTTTTTAAATATAACACAAAACAAGTGAAACAAAGACATCAATGCAACCACCAACCACACTATGCGACTTACTAAAGCGAAATCGGGACGGAGGTTTCTTTGTTTAAATTTGATGGATAAATATCCATAAGTTGGTTTAATAAAAGCCCTCGTCAAGCCAGAATATACGCGCAAATCAAGTCAGTCATGTTCATTGGCACCAAGACTGTGGCTTCGACAGGCCAAGTCATATCAATGATCTCTGCGGCAAAAACCACGACAGACGGCAAAACAAAAGAGGAGATTTCAGCGTGAATTTTATGGTGAGGCTAGAATCGTTATAGCGGAGATTGGTGTGGTTTGCTTGTGGTCAACCCATATTAGAGGGAAACCACGGAGCTGTTAGCGCCTCCGAGTTTCCAAGGACTTGACGAACTGCCAAAGGAAGCAGGTTCCTTAAGTGGAGATTAAACACTCTCCAAAGCGAACATGCCAAACAAAAATTACAACGAATCAACTCTTCAGCTATGGAAGGCCGTTTTTGTTTTTTGTCAAACATCAAACATTTTACAGCAAACAGAAACAATAAAGAGTGAAAACTACATAGTGCAAGGGACAAAATTAAAACGGGTTCAAATGGTAATTAAATATCACATTTAGTATTGCTAAATGAAGAATTTAATAAACGTCTCGTGTTTTTAATATTTTGTCCAAAAGTTTCATAGTATTTAAAAGTTACTAAATAAATTGACATGTTTGAAAATGTGTTTATTTAACTGCTGATGTGTCATAAAAGAATAAAATCTCCACGTTTATCAAAATATATAAACAAAGAATCCAGGTACAAAAATCACATTAAGCTTGACGATTGTGTGTGGGAGGTCTAGATGTCCTGTCTCTAAGTAATACAATTAAGCGGAGGTTGTTTTTATGTTAAATATCATTAATTTGACAATTAATTCTCATAATGAATCTGATTACCTTTGCCCCCAAAGAATTAACCTTCTTTTAGAACAGTGTGATATATTAGGTTTTATTGATGATTGGAAATTAACCTTGCAGATCTTTCTTCGTGAAATTTTTAATGACAGGTTAAATATTATGTTAATATACCCTGTTTCACACAAGTGCACTATACCACAATGTATTATTTTTGCTAGATAAATATATCTATATAGTAGACATGTGTTTGACATGCTTATTTTGAAGATAAAATATAACATAGATATTACCGAGAATTAATCAATAACGCATGTATTGGGACTAATATAGAGCTGGAGAGCAATACATATACATGTATGGATGTATAGTTAACTGATGTGCAGAATTGATACTTAAAATAGAAACTGATGACTCTATGTTGTGTACATTTAACACGTTTCAGTAATAGCATATAATATATACAGAGGTATTTATGTATATAAGTAATCAACAACACTATTCCAGTGTGATTAAGTTTTAGAAATATATATTAATATAATATATTAAGTAACCTAGATACCTGAATTCGAATCTCGGTTGGGGGAAGCCAATTTTCCCTTTTTCTATATAAAACAAAAATATATGTAGAAGTATGTACATAACATTCACCTTATCTGGTTAACATAATATAGCCCTGGCAGGCGGATATGGGCATTGTTAGCTTTCTGACAGGTAGACATACCTTTGCAAATTTACAGGTTATAAAATATGTTTTATACCATAGTGTTCAATATAACCTTATTTCGACGTTAAAAATAAACGCTTTGTCGAGAGGTTGAGTGGTTGAAAACTATAATTCGAATAAAAATAATTTATATGAAAAAGGTATTGCCGTTCGAATCATCGCCTTTCAACCTACCTGTCAAACAGATTTCTTGTAAATTGTATGGCCTAATACGACAAGATAGTCGATGAGCATGCGCATAGTGACATACTTATGGACAATGGAGTTTTGGTCGGTGTCTGTATTAAAAATAAAATATTTCTTCTGTGTCATATGTACAGGAAATGGGCTTTAACATTTAACACGCAATAATAACAATATAACCTCGACAGCTTGTCCTTTATATCTGTATATGAACCAATGTGAAGTCTCTAAAAAATAAACGGCTTTATTTTCAGTATTGTACGATGTTTACATCCAGTATGTAGTTTTATAATCCTCTTGTACATTCTCTTATAAGCCATTCATTATTCCCTAATAATAATTAGCTTACAATTAAAAAAGACTAGTCGGATTCTTATGAAAAACACGTGTGGAAAATGTCTTGTCTGAATATTATACGTTAATGTACATAACCATGCTAGACCACCTCCGAGATCGCAAAATAAAAAACAAAACCAACACAGACATTGATAAATGAAGTCTCCGTGTGAAATTTTCTAAAACTAGATCCGTCAAAATAGTCACTAATTACGGATGTCATCGCGTACATATTTACATACATTATTATTTCTACATCACTAAAATTATAACTGTTTCATTTAATTGAATTTGTCGTCTTTGTGAATCTGTTTTTCCCGATCAGAAATAATTATCTTCCGGAAAGACAGGACAAATAGAAAAGACAAACGTTTTATGGCTTCATCCTATAGTTCATTGATATAAGTCTACATATAAGTTGTCGAGCTATAGGGTAAAGTGTCAAATCCAGGTTAGACCCATTTGTATATGACATGCTATGAACCAGTAATATTCAGCAGCGGGTACCAGAGAGAAACACAGAAATAAATTGGATTCAAGCTAAAGAAAACGGTTTGGTAAATACAGCACAAAGTAAGGAAGTAAAAATTAAAGGACAAATTAACAAGACAAATTGTCCGGCAAGGTACATAATTGTTAGTCAGCATTCAACAGATATATACTTACCCTACGTGGACTTTCAGACTTTTCTTCATACAGCTCTGTCTTGTTTGTGGGAATCACTAACTAAATCAAGAAAAAGAACATAGTATTTTAGGCACAAAACGAAGCCGTATAAGCATATAAATGTAAATTATTATTTATGTTCTTCAGCTTCTAATTCTTTTAGAAGCTAGATCTGAAAATGTTATTTAAGAAAAAAAAATTATGCGCATTCAAATTACGCAAGCTTCGTAATCGTCTTACATCATAGTTGTGAAAATAGTATAAAACGCTTCTTTAAAGTGTATTAAAATTAAGCGAAATTAGGACTCTTCTTGGATAATACTTGTGAAATGCTAAAAAATAAAAATAAAAAGCTAGTATAATGCGTATCCAAATTACACGAAATTTGGAATCTTCTTACATTCTAGTCGTGAAATAGTATATAAAAAACTTTTTTAACGCCCATCACAATTTTACGAAATTGGATTCTTCTTGCATGCTTGTTGTCTAAACAGTATAAAATAAAAAAATAATCGATAATCGTTAGTTGATGAGTTTATCGACTCTGGTATATCGGACCCAAGCTTGCATGTCCATAGTATATTCGCAAGTGTCGCAAGTAAATACACGTGTTTGAAAATGCGAGACACTAGTATCGTTATACATTTGAACTAAACAAAATACTAAGCATGTGACAGTGACTCGAGGTTGGTTTATACCAACGGTAAAGTACTAGGCATGTACAAGGTCAATTATATCGCTGGCATAATATACAGCATAATTATTATACAGGGTGATTATATTATATCATATATCATGTTAATTAATTCGATGGTAAATGTGGGTTTTTTCCCTTACCTGAGCAATGATGGCTCTTTGTCGGTACCTCAATGAATGATCATTTCCTTTTCCCGTCAAATGAATCTGAAAAATATTTCTAACAGACTTTGAATTAGTAAAATGGCATTTAGTGAAGCCCACGGTGTTATTAGTACACGTTTTTACAGTAAAGTATTACTTGAGCATAATTAAACAAAAATCATGTAAAATTGAATTTAACACTGTTATTTCTTATTTGAAGACAAGACGAGAAGTACTAATAATCCATTGAACGCTTTTTTCTACTTCCAACTCTAGAGCGCTCACGTGCCAATATGACCCTGCGCGGCTTAGAGGTGAAAGTTTACTGTCTCACATCTTTAGGGCGGCTAATAACTCCCATATCAGACCTACATTGCCCGCGGGTGGCTTTCTTCTGAGACGGCAACCTATTGTTTGACTTTTTACATAAATATTACTATTACATGCCTTCAGGAGTTTCTAAAAGAAGGAGCAAATGGGTAAAAGGCTTGTTTGTTCCAAGGAGTTGGGGTGGGTCTAATATGAGCACGAGATCGAATGTCAGGTCAAACTTTCCTGACCTAAAACTGCTTCACTCCGCGCACGAGACAAAGGAAAGAAAAGTAGTTTTCTGGTCTAGAAGGCAGTGTATAAAGACACAAAATCATGCTATGTGTGGAGACAATCACGCCATCAAGTGGCAAGACAACAAGTCAAAGATACACAGGGACAGAATTATTAAGAAGAACGGAGTAGAAATGGAGGAGGAACTGATTTATTTGTGAATAACTCGGTGAGGTCTTAGTGATGTAAGTCTTCAGACGTTATGTGTACCATACGGGTAAACATATAGCGGTCCTCACACTGGTAGATCAGCTAACGTCTGCTCAACCCCTTCCCTTCATTTCTTTTTTTTTTCTCTGCCGTTGGATATACAGCGGAAACATTTAGGTCATAGGTCACATTTGAGTTCAGAAACTTTCTAACACATTCTACAGTTCTTAAGGTAGACGTCTTGCTCGATGTAGGTCGTTACATAATAAGAGCTAACAGCCACGTTTTTCAAGAGGATGAACTATGAACTGAGCATAGACCTACTGGGTAATTCCGGTCGTAAACGTCTTAAGGTCTATTTGCGTGGACTTAAAACGATTAGATTGTACAAAGGCCAAACAATATACATAATTCCACCAAATCCACTGTTTTTCTTTTGTTTTAATTCGAACACCCCTGTGTCAATGCCATTAATTTTCAGACATCTACATGATATATAGTGTTGGGCCTGTAATTCAAAGGTCCTGGGTTCGAATCCCGGTGGAGGCAAGCAAATTTTTCTCTGTTCATTTATTCAAAATATATATAATCCATATAGCTTTATACAATCATTGGAGATCACTAAGAGATTCGCGAAAGTTTCGTATAATAATTTTTTTTCTTCAAAATTGAAACCCGCGAATGTTTCTTGTGGCGAAATGTCCATGTTTAACAGTAATTAAAAACAAGTATAAACATTATCGATGTGACATTTTATCAACATGTTGCATAATTATCAACATTTAATTTATTTAAAATATTCCAAAGAAAGGTACAAATGCCGTCCATCCGTGTGGAGAAACATCCTAAAAAAACTGTTACTGGTGTTTTCCAAAACGTTTCGGGTTTTTTTTGTTTTGTGTTTCTGTCTCCAACTTCATCAGAGGCCAAACTAAGCAATAATTTTTCATAAAGTGTAAATTCGAATTAAATTTCTACTTCATAATGTTAAAGATGGGCTGAGTCAAGCTTGACTCCCACTGAATTATGGCGAAACAACTCTTCCTCGAAACTCACGCTTCGATTTGTTATTTTGAGGCATAATCTACTCGAATTTTCTTCACAATAGCTCTGGGAGAAAAGAGAAAAAAATGGTTTTAAATTTGAGATGATTCATGGAAGTGGTGTAGATTGAGGCGGGTTTGAGCTTCGGCCGTGTTCCTGGCGTGATTGATTCGGCAATGGCACTCGCGATTTCTCCAGTTTGTCTGATAACGCAACTCTCAGCTCAGAAAGAGGGTCCAGATTGTAAGAGTTAGCCGTGGCAGGATCAAAGGTCGCCAACCCATTCAGAAATTTATATAGGAAAAATAATTCCCTTCTTTATCTTGACGTAATAAGTGTCGAGCGGGTTCGAACCACATGATGGCGTGGCGTACAAACCGCCCATCTGTCATCCCCAAGACCCGGTCTTCATCGTAACCGACAAAAATCATATCGCCAACCGCTCATAACATTTTATTTCGATGTCTGAATAAAACAAAATGATGTTAGCATCGTCTGGACAAGCGGAGATATAACACCGGGCTATTGACACACACTGACAACTCGCCCGTTTTGCTAATCTATTTCAACCGAGCAGTGATCCTGATAATGATTTCACGAGAGACCAGCATTGGCTTTTATCTCCTAAACCTTGGTAGATAGACTTTTCTGTAACATCTGACGTCTGGTGGGACGATTCCTGATAGTCTTGAGAAGAAACTAGCCTTGGGAAAATACACAATTATTTCACAAAGTTTTACATATGATATATATCTCTTTTTAATACTGGAAAGCAATAATTTCACATTCAAAATTACATTCAAAAGTCTGCTTAAAGCACTGAAGTTGGATGATAGTATCCTTGGGAATATACACAATTATTTCACAAAGTTTTACATATGATGTATATATATATCTTTTTATTACTATAGAAAGCAATAATTTCAAATTCAAAATTACATTCAAAAGTCTGCTTAAAGCACTGAAGTTGGATGATAGTAGCCTTGGGAATATACACAATTATTTCACAAAGTTTTACATATGATATATATATATATCTTTTTATTACTATAGAAAGCAATAATTTCACATTAAAAATTACATTCAAAAGTGTGCTTAAAGCACTGATAATGGGATGATAATTTAAATCGAAAGCAAAACTCTGATTCTTGGATTTTCAACTAATTGTCAACAAATTGTCAACTAATTGACTGGACATGCTTTAAAGATGCCTATTTATACAATATTTTTTTATCAGGACATTTATTTCTTTGACATTTTTTAATACAAACTCGACCATTTGGAAAGACACAATTAATCATATAAGGAATCGAAAATTGCTTGAAGTTAGAGTATATCTGATATAAGGATAAAGCATTTTTGTCCATTTATATATTTTGAATAAATGAAGAGAGAAAAATTTATATATATATGGATGAAAGTATCATGAAACATATATTTTGCAACTATAGGAGTAATCTACACTTTCAAAATATAGGAAAATTACTTTGCTGGTATTTTTTGGCTATAGGTTTGTCCCCAAAACCATTTGTATATACGAGATAAAAATACAAAAGATAATGTTACCGTATTCGTTTAACTAGCAAAACAAGACATATGTCTATTTGTGTTTTGGGAATCGTTGTCTACGGTTTTTGACAATCAACAAGAGAATGCCTGGGTTGAATCTCATTTGAAGACTTAAGCCCTCTTAGATAGTTCCAATATGGAATATGAATGTATGCATATAAAATGTGGAGATATGAGGTATTCGGTCGTGTTTAACAATTGACAGTCGTCGTTTAGGGTCCGTGTGATTCATGACATGTTTATATGTTAGCAATAACAGTGAACTCCCAAGGCAGCAAAAGTCGCATATCGAACCTAAATGATTCATGTTCAGGGGAAACGGACGTTTGGAAGCTTTTATCAAACTTGATCCGCTAACTTGAAAAATATGGAAAAGATGACAGGTACACGGGGAGCTGTAACATCACCTAAGCACTGAGATTGGATTAAGGCCTCGAAATAGGAGACATTTGGCCTGGCCTGGTCAAAGCAAATTAAGAGGGCGCAATTCCTATCTAACCAAGTCAGTGTGCTTCGCTCTCCCAATTTCACATAATATGATTGGGTCTCGGTAGAGTTGTCAATTGAGCGCCCTTCCTTTAAAGAAAGGTCACTAAATTGTAGAGAGTGTTAAAAGTTGGGCCACTAAAGGTCGTCGCAATGTTAGAAGTGTGAAGACTTAGGCTCATTCCGGGTTATTTGTGTTAGTAGTAAGGGCATGCCACGTGCGGTATGGGGCCACCATCTCCGTGGTACCCCCTAATTACTTCTTGTAACATCCTGCCACTCTGGTCGTGATCTTTGCTCTCCAACAAACCTCTAGAAAAAAAAAACACACTAGGAGACTACTTCTTTATGTCAGATGTTCTTATTCCCGTGGAATGTCGACTATGTTCATTTGTTAGCTGCCGAGAGAGTGTGAATATCTATTACAGAGCTGAAGATTAGGCAGTATTTGCTGCCCCATTATTTTCTCTCAGATTTTAATCTTCTCTCTCTGACAGTATTTAGCATAGTACTGCCTCTCCCATCAAAGTGACATCCTATCACGCTGTGACATATTCCGCTATACATAACCTATCATTAAACCTAAATGCCAGTGAGCACGAACCATTTCTCCTGCAATCTGTATGTATATATCTTAACAACACGTCCTTTTATTGGTATCTATATAGCGTGCAGCCGAAAGGTCTTCCCTTCAATACTGGCATCATCCGAAGTCAAAGAAACGATATCGCTATACTACAGCCGTTAAGATAACGTAAAGTATGAGATCAAAGTAAAGCTTGCAATATACGAACGTGATATGGTGACTTCATCGAAAATCTTCCTATTACGATCCATCTATCATTCATAAGGGTTTTTTTACCTTACATATGCCTTTAGCCTCATTTACAGTTCAAGGCACAGGGTAAAGATGGCAGAGACGCGATGGGTAGATAAGTTAAACGACATTTTCGCCTGAATGATTAGCTAACTGTTGGGTGGATCAACATGGCGGTGGGTATCCATCAGCCTGACTCGCCGCACTGCTTGTTTATTATAGCATTTAATAGACAACACCTCTTACCGAATGAATTAAAAGTTAAAAGCTTTGTCACAGAAATCTTAACAATATTGTAAATTTGGAATGTTGCCTCGGGAATAGATTATCCTCAGCCTTACGTTAATATTACGGGCAAGATTACTCCAAGATTTCTATAATAAATCGTGTCGATTGCTGACTATCTTCCCTGGACATTACAATGATTCACTCGAACAGTTTAAAGTTCAACATTTATTTATATTTGAAAAGTTTAAGTGGTGATCATACGTTACAAGGCTAACATAGTTTTACCTTTGTTCTTGCAACCAAAGAGCTTGCTTTAATGATTGGAACTCTTTCTTTGTTAGATAACTCCGTCATACTGCATACAACAGCTCAATTACAAAGTGAAACTACAATGTACATTCGCCAGACAGTTATTTATGACGAATAGACTAAATAAAACAGAGGTAGTCATTTACTGCCGTATGAAACCTTGCTAAATTTCCAAATCAACCACATTAGGGAAATTAAAAAAACAAAAATTAATCGCATATTAGAACAAACTGAAATATTTTTAACTTGATACAGCACTGGGTTCTGAATTATGGTATTTAGTATTTGGATCTGTTCAATAACTGGTATCTTAATTTGTTCTTGGCTGTGAAGGTTCATACTGTAATTGCACCCGGCCTAACAGACGAAGGCACTAGAAGGCATTGGACGTGATCTGTGATTGTCCTACAATAAAAAGTAACGTTCATGTTGAAAAGAGAAGTAACCTTTTCTGCTAATAACCATCTCGTAACCCTTTTGCTATGGTCACATACAGGGCAATCCGGGGAGACCTTTATGTCATTTATCCGCTCGGGTGTATTCTTTACCGAAATTGCCCTGAGCAAATTCAATTCCCAGTCTGTAACGATTTGCTCATTTCTCATATGAATATAGAATTGCGCGTATAACTACCAAAGCGGATCCCTGAGTTGTGGTTATAGTTGACCAGTGACCAAGAGGCTAGCATCGTGGGCTCCATAGTGCTCTCATCTGTCACACAATCAAAACTTGCTTTAACTTAAAAAATAATTTTAACAAGCGTGTGGAATTTCGGAAGCTATCTTTAGAAAAATATCAACAGTGATTTTGACATAAACTAGATATGAAAATATCGTCGAAACTCTATATATAATGGCCAAGTGTTAGACGTCAGCTTGAATTGCCTCGCTGCGGTTGGAGTGGGCATTGGTGACATAAAACGGGACTTTGAGAAGGCTGTGGTTTATCGTATAACAGTTTTCACACAAAAGAGAAAATGAAATCCCATCTTCATTTCGTCTCTTTCGCCTAAGATGAGAGCCTCGAGGGTTGTGGGCTGGGTGTTAGGAGACAAATGAAGAGCGAATGAAAACCGCGGAAGTACTTTTCCTGAAAGCCGCGTTGTAATATTGTGAGATATGAGATAGGATGACATGTGTAGGAGAGTTCTAGGTTTGGAAAGCTGTTCTTAAGAGATCTTCGTG
>JAQQZZ010000034.1:180399-211240 GCA_030265115.1 Mopalia vespertina
AAACCTGAATAGTCTGTGACCAAGGTGTAAACCTGAATAGTCTGTGACCAAGGTGTAAACCTGAATAGTCTGTGACCAAGGTGTAAACCTGAATAGTCTGTGACCCAGGAGTAAATAAACTGATAATATGTGACCCAAGAGTAACAACTAAATGTCTAAGCCCAATGAATAAATAAATCGAATAAGTTAACTTGTAACAATAGGAGTATATAAACTAAATAGTCTGTAACCAAGGAGATAAACTGAATAGCCTAAGACCAATAAATGAACAAAATGAATAGCCTGTGACCAATGAGTAAATGAACGGAATAGCCTGTGACCAATGAGTAAATAAACTGAATAGCCTGTGACCAATGAGTAAATGAAATGAATAGCCTGTGACCAATGAGTAAATGAACGGAATAGCCTGTGACCAATGAGTAAATGAACGGAATAGCCTGTGACCAATGAGTAAATGAAATGAATACCCTGTGGCCAATGCGTAAATGAAATGAATAGTCTGTGACCAATGAGTAAATGAACGGAATAGCATGTGACCAATGAGTAAATGAACGGAATAGCCTGTGACCAAGGAGTAAATGTACGGAATAGCCTGTGACCAATGAGTAAATAAACTGAAAAGTCTGTGACCCAGGAGTAAATAAACGGAATAGTCTGTGACCAAGGAGTAAATTAACGGAATAGCCTGTGACCAAGGAGTAAATAAACTGAAAAGTCTGTGACCCAGGAGTAAATTAACGGAATAGCCTGTGACCAAGGAGTAAATAAACGGAATAGTCTGTGACCAAGGAGTAAATAAACTGAAAAGTATGTGACCCAGTAGTAAATTAACGGAATAGTCTGTTACCAATGAGTAAATAAACTGAAAAGCCTGCGACCAAGGAGTAAATAAACGGAATACTTTGTGATCAAGATCTCAGTACTAAACAGAATGGTTTTTGACCAAGGAGCTAAGCAGAATAGTGTGTGGCTCAACTGAACAGAATATTTCTCGAATACCAAGAATAAACAACGGTATATGTTAACTTTCAGAATTCCGTAACATTATTTCTTGCAGTATATTGTTGACTGCAAATGTCCAGGCTACTCAGATTTAATCTGATTTCCAATGAACAATAAAAATGACACCGTAATTATAAATGCCGATTATAAAAAAAAAAACAAAAAAAAAAACTAAACATAATATCAAATATGTTTAATGTATAGAAAGAAAGTTGTACTTGCTTCCACTGGGGTATCTGTTTAGCAGGGCCAGCATTATAAAATACTTTAAACATAATATCAATGAAATAAAAAAAAATTCCATTGACCTTTGAATGGCTTTGGCTTTGCGGGTTGCATCTTTTTAACGTGTCTGCTTGACACATTTTTAAGTTGTATCATATCTAAAGCTACTGTATAGAGAAGATTGAGGACATTCTTGTTAATGTTCTTGATGCCATGGAAGCCACTTACAGCCGTCCCCATATTTAAGTTTGGTGTCCGAAACCCTCTTGGTGGAAAGCTAGAGTTGGTTAAAATCTCGAGACATGTCATGTCTGAGTGCCTTAAGAATGCTTATGTTTATGTACTTTTGTAACATATACTACGCATAAGTCTATGAAACAGAAATGACTACGACACTGTTAACGACATATATGTTATTTACTGCATTTTATAAACGCTTGAGGCGCTACCATGGATACGTCTGTCTGCAAAACATAAAATAAATCACAAATACACCCGAAAGTAATTTGCATGTTCATCGCTCATGTATATAACAAGAGAATTGTTTTCTTTGATCTTAATGATGATTTCCTTTTGTTCCCCCTTAAACCGCCATCTTGACACCATTAACTTTTATTTCAGAGAGAAAAGAAAACACATTACGGCTTTGTTACGGTGGTGAGAATTTAAACTATGACAGAGATTGCATTAAACGCAAAATATATTTAACGCTGCTGACTTCACAAATAAACAAATACATTATCACTATATATGACATTAAACTGTCTCAATTATCTTCAGAAATTGAACAAATATGGATGTCTTGAATTTATAATTGATTTGTCCTATCAACTGACTGACTGAATGGCTTTATAGGTGACTTGGGTTGTGGGTGGCTGGGTGGGTAGGGGAGTGGTTGTTTAGTTAGTAAGTTAGTTGTTTGGCTGTCGAATGAATAATTTGTAGCTGTATCTTTCAATAATAAAGTTTTTGAAAAAAAAAAATGAAACAAATTGAAGAAATTATCGAAAATTATCAACGAACAGAATTATCTCCCTTTGCTAGAGCCCAGTTGCATTGCGGTCTTCGTCGTCCACTAGTTTCCATAATAGACCCTTTTAGATCCATAGTACGTCTAAATCTGAATGGGTGAAATGCTTTATTTTAACAAATGTAACAACGTTTTTAAAACATGAAATTTCATTTTATTATATTATTTTCCATTTGTATGTCGTATGCCATCAGGATTTGTTTTATATACGAACTTTATAAATTGCTAGTCAAATTTTTGTTTTCACGTTTACAATGCTAATATGTAACCTTAAAAATATAATTAAAAATAGTGTACCTTTGAAAACACCAATTATGGAGTGGTTTTATGAACCTTCAGTAAGAAATTACAAGTAATGCAAACTTGTACAGTTTTTACTTACTTCATCGTCGGGTTTATGGCGTTTGCAAAGACGGGGGTATTTTATTTAGCTTTTTCTTTGTAAAGAATTGTGACATCAATACATAGAAAAGGAGATAAAGACGTGCTAAATGATAGTTTGGTTGCTTTAGCATATCAAAGCAACTTTTAATGGTTCAATCTGCATATTGTTGTTTTTCCTATGCTTTTGTATGCTAAAACAGCCCTACTCTTATGTTGCATGTCTTTACCGCTCTTTGTGTGTATTGTTTCCACGACATTATAAAACGAAAATCGTACAACCCTCTTTGCAAATGCCATAAACCTGATGATAAAGTAAGTAACTCTTCAAAAGCTTGATATAATCAACATTAGAAATGTACAGTCGCCTTACTTACCACATACAATCAGACCCGAATTAAAGGCGGACATATTGCGTTTAGAACACTGAGTAAAGCCTTCTTAGGCCGTGCTACGAATTGATATAAAATTGAAAAATAGTATTAAGTTATTTAACCATTTAAATCTTAGTAATAGTTGTGAAAATAAAGGGTTTTTTTTTTGGCAATAATGTTTTCTTTACAAATTTGAAGACTTTAAAAATGATGCAAATGCTATATTGAAGGCAATAACCAGCCTAGTGTAAAATGTCACATTGATTGAAACTAATAATCTGCAATCTTTTCGATAATTCCGTTCAGACAATTAACAAATCTCCTATCAACTCGCAATAAAACCTAGGTCTATAGATTATTAAATTAAAACTTGCAAGTTCGAAATATAGAGAAACAGATAAAACCCACTTAATTATAAATGTATTCTCACCGCCTAAGAGAAGATGAGATCTACCCAGTGTGTGTATATCTATCGACATGTATATATTTATTGTTATTTTTTTAAATGAATCAGACGTTAACATCACGTTGAATTTTAAGTTTTTAAGATTAAAAAAAAATCTCCAGACGCAATGGGAAACGCTGAATTAGGGCTATATACCCCATATTAGTATGTGTTCGTCAGTTTAGGATTCTTACTGTTTTCTCTCTCTCGGTGCAACATGAGGTTTACGACAAAAAAGAGCCGGATTTGTTTGCTATACGTTTGTTGCCAGCTATGGCACTTGAGGCTTAATGAGTGCGTTGCGTGTTCGCTTCGTGTTTAGATGGCCGAGAATAACATGTGGTGAATTTGTCCTTTATAGGAGTACACAATTGAGTCTGATCAGACCAGTGTAACATGCTGAGAAATGCCCCGTTCAAAATCACAATCGGAACAATGGAAATTATGAAAATTAAACATGTTATAATGTCATTAACAACCAACTATATGCTTATTTCTTACAGTCCTTTCCAGAAAATATACACTATAACGTCAAAAAATAAATACATATCAATATTTTTGTAATCGATTAGACAGGTTACCTATCGTTAATCCAAATAGTTTTCTATTAGACAGTTGAATAGACTTGCTTTCAGTTACTTATAAAATGTATAGATGGAATTAATGCTTGTTGTGTTTGCAACTTTGTCAATTGACAAGCTGCTAATGAGGCGAGTATAACTGTTCAAAATAATATCCAGTCAAACCTCCATCACAAAAGCACTGTAAAAGTTGTAAAGGACAAAATATTAAGTGAACAGCATACGTGTGTTGCTGGGTAATGTCCACACATCCAGGTCACTCCGTTAGGTAACGTGAAATGGCGCGCAGTAAGAATTACATATGCTGATAGTATACCTTCTCCACGCATGGTTGATATTCCCCCCCAAGGCTTAGTAACTTTAATGGCAATGTCAATCGTTAGTTCCTGTCATATAAAGCAGCTTAAATAATACTATGTGGAGGAGAGTGGTATTAGTAACAGAGACTGGATACACAGTACGTGGCCTATACACTCAAACCATTCACTTTCAAAATATTATCCGGATTTCAGTATACGCGGTCTACATATGTATAACAGCGCACTCATTATCGCTATCGCGTTTCCGCGCGCTCTGGCCGTGCTGAGGAACGCGGTACTATCAGCTGACTTGCCTGTCACACAGACACAAGCTAAGGCAATAAATATAGGCGTTAAAAAGTCAGTCTAGACAAGCTTGTATGTCTAGACGATCTTATGAGTGAGTGGCTGACTAGCCACTGTCCGAAATGTGGGCACAGGTTGTACTAGTGTATGTATATAGTACACGAAGACGCTGCTGTGTATGGTAAAGTTTTAGAGACTTTAGTTCGTGACGTTAACTTAGACAACTAAATTACACAGTCAGATTAATTCATACGGGTCTTTTCAATAGCTTGACAGACAGGCTTTAAGTTACAATTGTGTATAACCGGAGCTGAGTACTTACACTCACAGGACCCTACTAACTTAGAAACAGTGTGGTGCCTTGGAGGTATATTGCATAGTTGCACAAACTTGTCAGACAGGTAGGCAATTATGTAAGTAAAGAGGAATGAGCCGAGGCATACCAGACAGAGCAGACCCTTATGCCATTGTCCGCATTGTCGCAACCGAGTGATTTATGATCCAGATCATGACACGCGTTCCAAATGACCCGGTTTTGACCGAGATCAAGAGAACCTACAGCTTGGAGAAGGAGCAGTTCGCTAACTTCACAACATACGTATTTATATACAAACCCATAACTGCAACTGGCAAGCTCATTATTATCAAAAACATTTGGTACTATGTTCAGCCATGCATACAATAACTTTTTCTCTTTAGCCGACAACCATGTCACGAATTTTGCAATATATACGCTACACACTGAGATCTTTTGAATATTATACAAAGAAGCTGTACCTTACGCTCTTCAACTTACGAGTCGACATAATAAGCTTTACAACAAACAGGCTATGTAAGTGTAAAACATATACCTTGTACTAAAGCTGAAGGAGCGCTCAAGTAATTATTTAACCTTTAGCATGATTAGGCCAAATTAGATAACCAAACACAACTCTCATTTAAGGGTTATATATACTGACCGGCTAGGTCAAGGGTCATCTACTGAGGCCATTTAAGGTCACGGTATTAAACCAGTTAATGTAAGAGTCAAACAAACACAACCTCAGCTCGTTCTTATTTCATGCTTGATGGTCCTTGGCGATCATAAAACATTGTGTACAAGATCTGAGTTATATTTTCACAAGACGGTTTAATCACTTAAATTTTGCCTTATGTCGGTCGAATAAATAGAGAACACTTTATAAGGTTAACGAATATTCAATTTATTAAAACTACCATCTTTACTATGGCTAACAACTTAATAAAATATCGATTTCAACTTTTAAATTGTTCAGATGTCGTTTACCAGTAAGGGCACAATTATTTCAAGGCGACTGGCATGAGATTCGAAATGTTGTCAACAATATGTGAAGATGTTGCAACACATAAAGACCATAATTTTGTTAATTCTAGCCTAGGGTTTAAACGCCTCTAAACAAACTATCAATTCCAGGTATACTTTAAAAAGGTTGTTTAATTCTGTCCGTCTGAAAAGACCAATAACTGGTCATACAAGACATCTATTTTTCTGTATGTTTTACTCCTAACTCCATATGTAGGTTCAGAATTACTTAATAAAAACTAAAAAATGTTAGTTGCCAACTTTAACTGAAATGGAAAAAAATATTATTATTAAGATTTCATTTTTGTCTACTCTTATAGGAAACATGCTTTACTTCCTCTCGGTGTATAGTAAACAAAAGACGTGGGGTTATTTAAATAAATAACTGCTACTGTTTTCAAATAGTTGAAAAATGTTGCTTTGTACTATTCAGAGGCCAGGCCACTAGTCATGATACAGTATTTTCTCGAGTCCAAACTAGGTTATGATGAAAACAAAAAAACAGCCACTACTATAACATCCTGTATGATGAACTGCACACGTTAATACAGTGCCCCATCTGCCACCCCAACACCTTTTCTCTCTCAATTTCTGTTTTGTCCATGCCTAACGTTAAAGCAATTCCCTGAGGATAATTTACCAGTTGCCGCTAACCCTGTAGCTAGGCAAATGCATCCACCCATTCTCTGACTAACTTTCCCAACACTGGAGTTAAGGATGACAAAACGACAGCCAAGAAAATTGGTCGCCAATTTCTCCATGTCTTTAAGAACCATTATTGGCAGTTTCATCAGCGTGCCTCAGAAACAAAATATAGTTTTACCATGTCCTCCATTAAGAACAGCAAACCGCAGAATTTCATCTCTACTTCTACTCCCTACTTCGTTTGAATGGTCCAATTAGTGTTCGATTTGTGGTTTCCGTGGCATAAAGTCCCCCGCAGCCTAAGAAGTTCACTGGAGGAGGATGGGGTTTTCATTTCACCCAAGTGTCATGCATACCATCCTCATGTTGTCATTTTAAAGCCACAGCACTCGACGCTTCGCATGTACCCTATTCATGCACACTTTGCAATGTGATAACCTGTATTATTTAAATTTAAACTATCGATTGACAGTGATCTGAAATACAGGTGTTAATTTAATCACAAAGAAAATTCATTTTAAATCAGAACATAATTTTAATACCGGTAATTCAAAATACAGCAAAAATATAAAATAAAAAAAAGTCCATCTGAATCATTATAGAATAATTTACATACTGAGGGAACATCCCACATGTATACATCATTAACTTTTACACTGAATAAAATCTTTGTCGAAGGAGCGTTTATTGATGGCTACTACTATAAAGAAATCATACAGGAAACTTAGATTCTCACATAAAGAGAAAAATTCACAAAAAAGTGTACTTTGCAGGTTTACTTATCAATTTGTTTTACTTATAAATACTAGAACCGATAGGAATGATTATGTCGTTTTCAGTTTCGCAGAAGTGTCTCAAGTAGGTTAAGGCTGAATAAAAAGCGGATATAATTAATCCAGTGAAACGAACGACTACTTTATCAAAGCACAAATTCAACAAAACACAATTAAAACAATAACACAGAAAGTTTGCCTTGATTTTTTTTAATGAAGCACAAAATGTATCTGAGTGTCTTGGACACGTATCTATACTGACAAGCATGGAAAATGATCAATTAAGTCGTTTTGGAATATCCTATTATAAATAGCTTAGAGTAGAACAAATCGATTACAGACAAAGTTTCACAAAATTCTAAATTTTAGCGACTTAAAAAACTGATGAAGCACGTGAAAGCGACCAAAATGGTTACATATTAAATTACCTCATTTTCTTGGACGAGGAGTAAAGAAAACAACAAACAAATGTAAAAAGTTTAACAAACATTGAGACTCGATCTACATACAACAGCGACCTTTCTCTCGACTTACAGCCGACATGACACACTACGACTCGAACCACAGCCCATCGGCCAGCATGTTCTGGTGTACGTGGGTCACATACACAGACATATCCCCCCAAAACACGAAACAATGTAAAATAGGACTATAATGCACGTGTGGTACCAAAATAATATTAGTATTAAAATCAGCACAATTGTAAGATGTGGTTTTGAACCTATGACACATACCTCTTATATTTATACCTATATATATATATATATATTTATATATTTAGATATATATATCTTTTTTTTTAAAAAAACATCAGACAAAACACGAAATTTCTCAGTCGACATTTTCACTACAGACTGCTACAAACATGCTTGGCTTTAAACCAATAGACACGCTACGGTAACAATATCTCACACTGAACGACCGGGTCTTCAAATATACCCCCTAAGAATTCATAATACAAGGGGGTTAATAATACATAAATGTCAGTCCGTAATTCACACTATTTTACAAAAAGTGAGAGTCTGGACTTTGCCAAAAGTCTTGGTTATAACATATGAAATGTTTGTTTTGGGAAGTCAATTGGGAACAAACAGCCCACGGAATACATTAATGACCCCAACTCATTTGGATTTCGGGTGTGTAGTTTTTACACCAACTATAACAGTGTCTTTGGAAATGAACTGCTGTTGTCCAGGTGAATGTTCCAATAGGAATACTTCTGACACACGTTGTTGTCACAGGTCTCTCCTTTCAGCTAAGACTACATACGTTGTTTCTCCCTCTTTAGTCTTCGGATAGCTAGCTGCCCATGGATGGAGTACCAGGGTGTCATAAACCCCGGGCTGGTTGAACCACTCTGGGGCTGTCCAACCGATACTATTTAAGAGTCTGGAAGACCCGAAAATACGATAAGACTAGCCCCGTAAACTTCACTGTATCGCCATGTAGGACCAGTTAAAAGACCCCCCACTAAGTAGCATGTCTCGTATCAATGTCTCTATCGGGGTTTTACCTACCAAGCGGACAAAGAATAACTGCTCGATTACTTGTGCGCTTACAGTCCGCAATGAGGGAAGACGCAAGAGGAGTTTACCGAATCGTGTGGGTTGGTTAGGGTACTGGCTGCGTACATACTCCTCCAGTGCGCATTGGGATTTCTCTTGAAGACTCTCAATATGGTTAATATCGCTCAAGCCACAGGCATCTGTGAAAACATAAAATGATAACAAATTTTGACTACTCATGTGGCCGATATCTCTGTACACTTACATCAAAAAACACTTCTGCCAGATCCGCTTATTGTTGATGTATGTGTGTGTATCATTAAATTAGGCATTCCCTAGGTTTGGTTTCTGTTTGACAATTTGTCCAAACAAACAGAACACTGGTTATTACTATATTCAGCAAGGATTAGGCTTTTCGAAAATATGCATTTTTTTAATAGTCGTGTAAAATTAAGCATTTATCAGATATAGAATGCTTAACCTTTAGAATCAGTTCAATCAATACAGTTACACTGAACAAACTAAAAAGGACATCATGTAACTCGTTGAGCTACAGAGCCTGTCGCTATTCCAAAGCAATTTGCCGCATCGATTGATTGGCTCGTGAGTTTAGCCAACCAAGAGACCAGTGGTCAGTGGTCTGGAAAGGTGGGTGTGTCGCAGGCGTAAACTGACTAAAGACTGCCCACCGGTAAACGCTAAAATCCCCACCCACATTTCCACTCGTCCCGGCCCTGGTGAAAGCTAAATTGATTGTATTTAGTTTGCCCGCTATCGGTTTCCTGATAAAAACCACAGAACCAAAGAGCTGTTGAGTTATTTCATGAGCTGTAGAACCAGATCAATACAATACAAGTTACAACTGATACTTCAAAGACTAGCAAGCCAAGAGTGAAGAAAACCCATTGATGAAGCTGCATCAAGGAAGTCTACATTTCACGCCTTTTGAGCCTTCTGACAACTCTATGTCTGCAAAATCTGGCAAACAACTCGTCTTACAATATGGCCAGATAAAAACCGACAGAACAGCCCAGTTACTCAATGAACATACAAAGCTAATGGTATTTGACTGGCAGACAAACACAGTCGAAAATAAACTGGATAAATGCATGGCTAACTCGTGTGACCTTTACCAAACAGCAGACGGGGCATGATGCTGTTTGGGGTCGTTTTGACTGCGGAATTTAGTATATTTTGTCTGAAGCTTAATAACAGAGTGAGCGGCTGTAGCAGGAGCAGACGTACTCCTCTCGTACGTCATCCCAGAAACACGGTTTGTAACCCTCATCCCCATCAGCCGGGTGCTCGGTGACAACCCTTTACTTTTTCATTAAATCAATGAGTAGTCGGGGCAGAGCGAGGATGCAAGAAAAAGAATGGGCAAAAACGTCATCTATTGTTTACGGTAACAAAGCCCTATTCAGCTTTCATCAAAATTAATGTTCCCTTGAAATCTGTCACCCTCCTTTTTGAGGCCAGCTCAGAGATCTCGGGTGAAAATAAAGAAGAGATAATATTGCTGTGAAGTTATTAGTGTCCAGCAGTAATGACATTCTCAGAAAACTTCTGAATTCTGCACTCTAATACCATATTACTTGGAGATAATTGAAATATTCCGATTCCATAATACATCTCATCCCCCTAAATGGGCTAAATCATTGGGATTAAATGTATTTCCTTTTATATTGTTTAATTTACGCAGAGCTAGTCATAGCAAGATTCTCGATGGCGTGGTTTTATATGTTTTCAAGTTCGCGTGCCTGTCAAAGCTGCCTAACTGTTGTCAAGTTGGACTGTGGCTTTTCGAGAAGAGGTTAAAAAACTTGCCACGTTAGACACCCAACCTTCAAAATGCCTCGACGGGATTTTTGTAGACATAAGAAATCCTCGTAGGCTTTGGTTGTGTTGTGCAAAGATCAGACCGAAAGCAGATACGTGACTGGGTTGAATTTTTGCCACTTACTCTGTATTCTCTCAAATAAATAAATTTGATTGAAAAGCTGTGCAAATTCTGTTGCTATCTTACGCCAGGGGCCTGTCATATATACACCATCTAACAACTTGCATCCTCGTGTATACAGCGCAAGGAATGCCAAATCTGACCAAATACGGTGGCTTTATTGCCCTAGTGCTGAGGAAACAGCGGTTGACAAAGTAGTTCTTCCTCAGTAATTGATTAATTGTTATCTCTAAAAGTCGTTTGTTTGACAGATGGTAATCGCGGGAATTCTTTTTACAATGAGAGGAAGAGAGGAACATATACGTTCCGGGCTTTTTGGAAGGACGGTCGTCTCGAGGCTCCTCGGATTGCCCCCGGAGCCTGTCAAGCATAATTTCCCTGGACTCAAGTCGTCGAGTCATTCCCGCGAAGCCGCGGAAACCGCGAAGAAGCGAGGACAAAACGATGCGCCTTGTCGTGCCAACTGATGCTTCCCAACACAGACACTGGCTACATCACTTTTGTGGTTGGAGGAACTGTCTTTAACCACAATAATATTTGTAAAATTGCCACAATTGTTAAAAGGTTTCCTCTTAAAACCGAAATCAAACTATTAGAATGTTCTATAGATTTTAATAAAGGAAAGTATTTTGGCAAAATTACCTACGTTAATGTATTAAAAACTTTCGATATGAAAGATTTAAGCTTCTTCTAACACATTGGGACAGTCCCACAAAAGTTCAATCAATTCTGTGAAAAGGGTTATCCTTTGAGCTTTATGGAGCGCCTAATTCGAGATACACCCTTTAATTGTTATGCTGAATTATTAAAGTATGGATCCGTTATTATGGGTGTCAGAGGCTAGGTTGAGACGACAAATTTCTAAGAAGAGAGAGGGCGCTAATTCGCTCAATATACTTGAATTTCTGTTGCACAACGGTTTCTTTCTTTTCTGTTGCTGTCATCAAAAAAGGCAAACCGAGTATTATGTTATCAAAAAAGAAAGCCACGAGAGAACTTTTCACAAAGAATGGGTGACTGAGGAGGGGAATATAATATGCAAAGTTTGAGAAAACAAGAGCCCTAACAATGATCAGATGAGTCACAACGAATTACATCGTCCCTGCTCCGCCACACAACAAACCGCTCGGGGTAAGGAGTCTTTTAATATCACCCTGGCGTTTATCCTTATACACCCTAACCCACATCAACAGGACGCCATCTCGTGGTTTATTTTGAAATATCAAGTCTCAGTTTGGTGGTTTCCTTCTCAATATCAAGGATATGTTTAGCGGTTTTTGTTTGAGTTGTACGAATCAATTAATAGTTTTATTTAGAATATCAAACTGTTTTGCTATTTCTTAAGATCAAGCCGGGACGAAGACTTCTTTCTACACAAGAGTTTTATTTTTAGAATAGTGAAATATGATTTTTCTTTATTATCATAAATCCCACAAAATGTAGATGCTTTCATAAACCACTAATAAATATAAAGTCATTTTTTAAAACAATATACTATTTCTAGTTTACAATAGAAATTTAAATCCATAGGTTTTTTTAATTCTAGATACGAATGTGTGTTTTTGTTTTCCTTTTTTACAAATATACAAGACCTCAGTTCTTTGTCATAAAATAAAGGAAACAGTTTTAATATTAAGTTTTAAGAAACAAATTATATAAAATAGTCCAAATATATTGAATACAGAAACTTAAATTTGTCCTACAAAACCTTTTGAACGACAAGTACTAAATGGTGTGATTTATTCAAATGACATAATAGAACTATCACCAATAAAGACTAGTTAATTTACTTCTGATTTTCATTTTAAGGGATTTTCTACTCTTATGCCATGCATTATTTTAGTACTCTAACATTAAAAGGATAACATATTTTATAAATAATACTTGCACGACCGAATGGATAACACTGTAGGGTAATTTTACAAACAGCTCTGACAGAGCATTTGAACATTGTCAAATGAAGCATTTGTTCCCTGACTGTAACATGATATAAGAAGGCATCTTGTAAATTCACAGTTTTAGGCCAACCATTTCCGTCGTTTCTCAGTGTAAAATTGTTATTGTACTAAAGCCGACATTTTATTTCTAGTCCTAATGTAGGGCATGTAAAAAAATTATCAAGATAGGTACACTTCATTTAACTCTCCTTGTATGACAAATATTTAATATCAGCCCATCAAAGTAGCTGTGTGCCGAACAATTCTTCCCTTATCACAGTTACACAGGATGAATAAAGTGGCATAATTTGCACATCGTGTGCAATCAATTTCAGCTTCAACGATAACAGTGGCCATATACCTACAGCCTCGACAAAAAACTAAATATTAGAGTAATTTAATTTGTGTGAAATGTAGCCTACATACTCTCTTCAGTAACCTCAAATACTGTGTTTAGTTTTAAGCGGATAAATTAAGCAAATTTCATGTTAACTACGCTGAGAAAAACAAGTCTACAGAGAAACCTTGACAAATGTCTTATCATTGACACTCAGTAGGTTGGACACATTTTGTCTAAAACTGGTTGGGTTTAGTTTAAAAAGCCGGCTGGACAGGAATGACCAAAGGGTATACCCGTCTAACCTTACTGCCACAATTCAACATTTTGTTAAATGTCTGGCACAATATTTAAAACACGGTGTCGTAGAGTAGAAGACCACGTACATATAAGATTAGCACCAGGGCAGATGAAAGATAGACCCCAGCTAGAAATATTTAAGTCATTCTTTGGTAAATAATTTGCCATTTAGGCCTCCTGACACAGAACTTAACCAGAAAATTATCAAGTGTGCTTTCTGTTTAAGCAAAAATAGCAAAGTTCACAGTTTCTCTAGAGAGGAAATGTGGCAAGCACACAGTAGAAATCATATGAATGAACGTGAGGCAGCTGATACATTTAAACTATGTGATATCCCTTAACATAGGCGGTAAAAGTTCATAGTCCTCTTGAAAGCTGTCTGGCTGAAACCAGCTCAATATTAAACAAAGTTGACTGAGATGGCTCTAAACTAAAACAGATGATACGAAAAAATCTATATAATAGCACACCAAACTATTGATTAAATATTCTGGTGAGGTTTTTAAATGAAAGTTCCCACCTTAAGGAAAACTGAGGACTAAAATCAAGGAAATAAATAATAGCTTGATCAAATTTTGTTCTTACTCTGGTTTTGATTCTACAGGCCAGATAAATTAAAATTTAAAAAAATGACTTACCGGTACTAAAGAGAACGATGGCTTTGAGACAGCTGTACTCGGCGGAGTCCACATGAAGGGCCTTTAACTTTTCTACCTGTTCCTGGAATATGCGGATATGATCCATAAAAGCTACTACTCGATCCGCCGCCATTGGGCTAGCATGAAGTCCTGCCGCGGCGAGAAGTGGGGCCACATGAAGGGGCATAGAGCACTGGGCAGCATTTAAGACGAACAGTTCACTCCAACTTAGTCTTAACAAAGCAACCTGGTCTGTGACTTGAAGATCAGGAAAAAAAGGAATATTTCTCGCCCATTCAACAGCACTGAACAACAGTCTAGCTGCCAATTCGCAAATGTTTTCAATGCCCATTATATTGTTCGGCTGCATACATTGACTATATCGAGACGTTGGGTAAGGTTCTGCTCGTAAAAGCATTGATATGAAACTAGAAAAGTAAGTATGTCCATTGAGAGGGTCCCCATTGAGCGCCATAGGATAACCATGATGTTGGGTCGGCGGAATTCGTCCCCGTTGAACAGCTACATAATGAAAAAAATAAGCAGTTGTCATTTTCTACTCTGGATACTTCGTCCTAGTCTGCTTTATAAAAAAATTCAAATTATTTAAATATCAAATTGGATATAATATTTTGAAAAACCTTTTACATTATCTCTTTATAAAACAGTTAAATATTGAAGCTTACAATTACTATAACAAAATTTAAATGAGACTATAATTGTAGGTAAAACAGGACAACGAACTGTTAGTGGGTTTGAATGGATCCTGCACATTGGGTGAGTGTACGATCACCGGTTAGGGAATTTTAAAGGGTTCGAAATGGGAAAAGCACTGTACAATTCAACCGTCATTAAACGAAAACGTAAATTTTCATCTGTATATTGGAAAGTATACAGTAGAGTACGAAAGCGTTTTTAAAAGTATTACTTAGACCAAAATACAGTCAATATTGTAACATTAATAATTTCATAAACAACATGGAAAATGATTTGACGATTTTGAAAGATACAGTGCTTGTTACTTTAAAAAAAAAGAAAATATTTTTGGTGCTTTATCGGTGAACTATACTGACCCGGCAGGCTCCTTCCGAAAGAGGGGTCTGCCACGAGGGCCGACCTACCTTCCCTCCGCATCCCCATTTTTAAGCATTTTTTCAGACGGCAATACTGGCATTGGTTTCTGTGGTGCTGGTCAATGGGACAGTTCCTGTTACCCCGGCATGTGTAAGTCAGGTTACGGCGGACTGAACGTTTGAAAAAACTTTTACAGCCTTCACATGTAAATTGTCCATAGTGTTTCCCCGAACTTTTATCTCCACACACAATACACTCAATATGCTGCTGCTTGGTGTCTCCATTGGCACTAGGAGTTTGGCTATTGTTGTTATTATTGTTATTGTTGACAGTTGGAGTTGTCGGAGTTGTGGTGACAGGAGGCTGTGGAGCTGGCTGAACGGGCGCTGGCTGTGGGATGGGTTGTGGCGGCTGACTTGCTTGTGGTGTCGTTGTGGCAACACTCAGGTCTTCATTCGGGTCCCGCCAAGTGTTCACGGTGTTGGGCTGAGAGGCAGTCATCGCCATATTGTGGCGGAAATCTACGTGGTGTTACGACTACCAGCTGTAAAGTTCAAAGAAGCGTGAGTAGGTTGAGTTAACACAGTGTCATCGGTGGAGAAGTGAATACTAGACTGAGGAGCCGAAGTGACCTAACACACTGCTACCAGCGATCTCCCTCTACTTACCGACGACCCGATCTTTTCAAGATGTTCCTCAACTCGTGCAGGGACGTAAATATATCCCAACCCCTAAACAGCCCTGATATTGAAACACTTTGGTGTGCTCTCTACGCGGAGGAATCGCCTTGAACGCTATTGGGAGAGTGCATGGTTGTCTGAAGCACTCTATATGTTTTGAACTCTGACACAGCTGTTGAAACTGTCGAGTTACTATGGTGACTACTTCCATATATGGAGTACTGTGTCATTTGGGTTCAAGAAGCCTATTACTGAGTGACAATTACAGTCGCATGGTCGCGGCCCTAAGGCATGCGGGGCATAGCCAGAGACTGCCTATACAAACTCCTATTGGTCGCTGAGATCATTTATTATCGCTGTCATGACTGCCAGTGGCCCCGCCACATATCCTTGCGCTCAAGTCTTAAAAAGTAGGCATGGGTCATGCGCTAGTGCAAGCCAATAGGAGGGTCTCAGAGCCGGCCGATTAAACGAACACAAGACCTCCTAACATCTGGGAGGGTGCGAAATGTGGGTGGAATTCTGCCACAAGTTTTTTCTTAGCTACCGAGCACAAGTAACTCACACAATGTTATATCCCTATGTCTACTTCAGTAATCAGCTAGTCACTTGTACTCCGGTCCTGTTGGTAGGGCAAGAAGGGGACGCTGTGGGCGAATGCCATTTGCGCTCCAATCGTAACCTCTACCTTCTCTGATTACAACATAAACATTCAGTGACCTAAATAGCCACATGGGCGAACACAAGTTATCTTAAAGCGATAAAACTTACATGAAAATGTAAGTGTGCTAGGTTTTCATCAGGGAACTTGTCAAATTATTTACTCGACCTTAGAAAGCGGTTCTTGTGTACACTACTCTCCGTGAATGAATTCAAGTAAACTTGTTTATTTCTCGCTAAGGTTTTCAGCTCCTTACATTTTATTACACTTCTCTTTTGTGTTAATCAAAGCATAAGGTTTGAAATGAGGTCAGAGCCAGAGTGACACAAAGTGTAAACTTTAGTCTAAGCAAGACTGAACTTTGCCCTCAGTGGAACAAGTAACACACGCCAGCAGAGCCCGACTTAGATATAGAACGTTGCGCAATTGAGCCTAACCCGGTACCGTGAGGTCACCTAGAAACTGTAGGTCGTGCTCTCTAGCCTTAACTGAGAAATCAAACTTTATGTGACCTACTAAGACAAACCACTGTAAATTCATTGTGCTGCATCAAGTCTATATTCTGTTTTTATTTTCATGAGAAGTTTTCGAGCTTTGCCTACTAATAGTGTGTTCTATAGTCGTCTAGACATGTATGTAATGTATGTTATAGCGCAGACAGTAAAGCCTTCCAGCTGTTGTAGCGAGTAGTCTTTTTCTATCCTACCAGGTCACGGTGATAACACTCGTATCAGCTAACTTTCTGACCTACATACACGCTTACAGACGAACGCCCCGGGCGAGCCACGGTTACGCAGGCCGTCTATAAAACTTTTATTGGCAAAAAAACTAGACCCACTGTGGCGTAAACAGACAGTTGTGTGCTAACAATTAACCCCGCACATAACACTACAGTCCCATAGCTCTATTCTATTTTCTATTTACTACACATACGTTTTTTCCAAAGCTCTTTAAAGGCCCATGTGATTGTAACTGAACAGGACCGATTGCCTCGTGCTGGACATGGTAGGCCTACAGAGTTGTGTACGAAAGAAAGACCTGATCGTCTCAATCATCGAACAAGGGCTTATGGAGCCGTAGATGTTAAGCGAACGAGAGTGATCAGGCTAATAAACTAAGATGGGAATCCGGATGGGGAGGGGCCAATACGGAAGATTCATAGGTTAAGTTAAGACGTGCTATTGGGTAACACAGAGTCGAAGAGCAAGACTGACACCGCCCCAAATCCCCAAACCATTTTCCCTGACAAAACACAAGGTGGCATCCGGAGCTCATCAAGTCACTGATGCCAAGTAGCATCATCTTTGTATTATATATTCACACATGTCAGTGGCGGAGGCGTGATCCGACTTCAGCGCTGCCATGAAGCGAGTCTAATGCATTCAGTATCTCCACTAACAGTCCGCCTGTGAACTTCTCTGGCTTAACAGCGCGTCTAAGACTAGATAGCAGTATAACAATACAATAATGGCCGTCTTCCGATATTTATGGCCGTTGAATTACAGCAATTTAGAATGGCTAAAAAAGAATACAACACTTGACTAACAGCGGATGTATTAGTAATCAGCAGAATGCGGAAGTACTGGCTGATATTTAACATTAAGAAGGCCAGTGAATATTGTAACTGACGCTAAAATGAAAAGCATATCATTTTTCTGAGCAATGCATCACCGTAGTATTTGGACAGGAAACTGGGAGAGGATCCGTTTCGTGTAAATGAGAGACATTCCAACTTCATAATCAACTCTCAAAGTATTGAAAACCTCTCACTCAGATAGCATCATTATTGTTCTAGTACAATTGTAAACTGATTATTAGGAAAAGTAATCAATTAAAACCTGACATTTGAAAACGTAAATATGATTAACAGGAGTCTCAACTTGAATCATTAGTTGAAACGTCGTTGAAAACATTATAAGAAAAAAGTGTTGCAACAAATCGCTTGAACTTATTACTTTCATACTTGTATACAAAATTCCAAACTTTTAATTGTTGAATAAAGCATTTTAAGGCATTATAAATGTTCTCGAAAAAAATAATAGTTCACTTACGCATTTAGACAATCTAGTACGAGGAAGGAAAAGTTTGACGAAGTATTTGTGAATACTGTGGAATCCTGTCTGTGTGCTTTATGGCCCTGTAGTAATCTCCGGATACTCAGTTGTGGTTAGCACATGTATGGGATGCTGGTGACTCCCAGGTTAGTTTACGACCAGGGGCAGTTTGAGGGTCCCGTCTGAGGGCAATGTTCCACTTGGCTAGCTGGCTGTGCGAATGACCGTGGTCAGCGGAGAGACAACAGGTCATCATTTCACTGACCCACGGTCAAGCCACCGCTGACCAATAAACAGCCAGTCTCAGAGAAAAGAGGACGATAATAGATGTTTCAGCCGCTTCTATTTGCGAGCCAAGAATTCACAAATAGGGACTTTGTTTAATCCATTCGGCTACATTGAGGCTATTTTGAATCCCCACTTTGTCTAATTGCATAGTAATGCGGTCAGACTATATAGTGCTAGTCGGTCTAGGGATGTTTTGTAGTACTATTTCTGGTAACCTTACAGTAGCCGCCAGTCAATGAAGTCTGTGTGCTGTCGAAATGGCCGGTGACCGGACTGGTTCGTGAGGGTTTGTTTGTATTGGGCACTAAATCCCCCTCTTAAATACCGCTTTACATAGAATTGCATAATGCCGCTTTACTGTGGTCATTAATTTTCTCTAACACTTACTAAACGATCTCTACATAATGTTTGTGTTTAAATTATCTGTAATCACTGGAGCGGGAGGTATATTGACTAAGTACACAAGACCGAGGTTTGTGAGATAGCTACCAGATAGCGCTTTGTATTGACGCTCTGTCACTCGCATTATTTGACCAGACGATGGGCTGCTTTCTGATCTCTTTAAAGTTAACACTTGTGCAAACTGTACAATGAATTCTCAACATAGTTCATTTAATATGTTTTAAAAATCCATTCGAACATTTAAGGAGAGGAGTACATGAGAAATGTTGTACGGATAAAGTCCAGTTTATCTTATTTCATTAGATTCAGCTAAAAGTCCATATAAAACGGATTTTTTTCATTTTCAATAAATTAAATAGTCATTGCTTTATTAAATTGTCCTCCCCGCCCATAGCAAAAATAAATAAATAAATTCACAACGTGTTCAATCTGAATTAAAATAAAAAATACAATTAGTTTTAGTAAAAATCAATAAATAAATTCAAAACGTGTTCAAACGGAATTAAAATAAAAAATACAATTAGTTTTATATGTTTTGTATGCTGTTAATCATACAAATGAATTGTTTTAAAGATAAATACATGCAAGTAAATAGCACTTGTCAAATACTTCTTCTGAAACCCTCAAGTACATATTTTCTGGAAATACATATCTTACAAATATATGAAAATAAGGGCGGGGAAAGTCTCAAAACGTGTAACTCCGTTTCAATTTCAGTTCTCGCAAGTCGTGTATATGCTAAGTAGTCTAATTGTTATTCAATTTTCAAATAATAAAACAAAAAAACAACAAGAGAATACTGTTCATTACACTACTGGTTAGAATATAAAAAAAATAATAATTATAATTTATTAAGATAACAGAACAGTTTTAAGTTTATACGCGGAAAGTAGCCGTTTTAGACATGCACGGTTTGCGACTTTCACCGTCGATATGGAATACGGTATTAAAAAGTCCACATAAACAAGACCATATTCTATGACATTATTTGCTCTGAAAATCTGTATTTTACCACTGGAATTAGACTACGTGTTGCGGTTGTTTGGGGGGGGGGGGGGGGGCGGGTGGTTTTGTTTTGTTTTGCTTTTTCTTTTTTTCGTTTTGCACGCATCGGTTGATATAGCTGGTATGATATATTAATAATGCATCAGCAGATCGACAAGAGTCAATTAGCAACTAGATCTGAACGAGTTAATCTCTAAAGCCAACCCTCTAGCCGCTAGCTTATAGGCGTGTTGGATAACCTTTGCGGATATACTGGCCAAATAGTAAGAACGGTTTACTTATGTGGATCATCCAGGTCAGATGTTAAGGGGATTAATTTCGCTTCGTGGCTCCCGATACATCTAAGGTTTTTACAGGCCAATTAATCCGAGGACAGCCTTATCTGTAGACTATGACCTAATATATTGATAATAATACCCAGTGTAAAAGAAAACACAACAGTAGAGTGTATGAAGTTCAGAATGTGTGAATGATGCCGCGAGATCGCCGTAACGTCCACGTAGCCACAGAAAATATCTGGTCTGATAGAACGCGTTGTCAATTAAACATTAATCAAAGCTCGGATGCATTGCGCGAAAATTGCCTACAGCCATACACTGGCAGCCTCTGTAACAAATGATTACCACGTCGATTCGCTTGACGACTGTTCGCTTACTCTCCATAACATGATTCCCATCTTTGTGGAAACGCGGGACGCAAGCTCAAATACGAGCCGTTGACTTTAACAACGATCGTAAATAAGAGAGTAAAACCGCGGCTGTTTGTACAGCTCAAACAGCGTTCAGTGAAGAGCAGTGATCGAACGAGACACTCACAGAGGATGGAGACTTTCATTAAATGGCACTTCGACTAGATGAGCTAACTGTTTGTGGTATGCCGACAAGCCTTCATCACACAACTCCAAATGACAAGGATTGCGCGGCTAAACAAAGTGCGCTCCTCTATTAAACGATATGGAGTAAACCACCATCAGATCGATGAAGCCGCAATTATCACTCTCTCTCACACAACGCGCTGTTTCGCGCGATCGTTCAACCAAGTAGAATGATTGGCAATAATGACGTATACGTCGTCAATACGGAACTCAAACAAAAAATTCATTCATATACTGCTAATAGAGCGTAAACATTAATCTGCGCGTCTACAAACCCCCTTCGATTATATAAGGATTAATTAGATGGTAGAAAATTAAAAATCATTAATTTTGTTATGATGTTAAACTATACATTATTCCGCAGTTGAATAGTACAGGACCCTTAAGTACAGTTATTAGACTATTGATGTTGCAATTAATTACGGAATGACGTATAACATGAGCACTTGGTTTATAGGAGTCTGCATACCTGTGCTAAAATCGAATCACGCCATTCAACGCTTTAATGAGGCAATATGTAATCCTGAAGATAAACTTATGAAAAAGTCTTTGATCTATGAATTGTTTTAATATCAATAGCTGTTGAAATCTATACGAATGGAAGTGTTTTAGAAAAAGTATTTTATTCGCCATGTACAGCTTAAACAAATTAGAATGCACCAACAGAAACCTTTCGTGTGAAGATGATATATATATAGATTTAATATATGGCCTAAGGTTAATGTTCGCTTTTGCACATTATTTTTATTTTTTATTAAAAAAAAGCCTACTATTTTAGCTAATGTAAATGTTATTCAGCCATCTAGAAAAGGATGACACTAGTGTTGTACCCAAGTTATGGATCATATGCACGATAACGACGTCAAAGTTTGATTTTACCAATCCTCTCAGTCATTTCGATCAGAGATGTTTCATCAAATGAAAACGATCTCAGAAATGCTAATCTTTTACAAGTTATGCCTACTTAACATTATTTGAAAACATTTTCAGTAGTGATAGGCCTAATCTGGCATGAGATTAAAAACGTATTAGCAATAAATGAAGATGTTGTCATTCACACAAGTATGTGTGCATACAGATTATGTGTGACAACTTATGATGGGCCGTACTTGTTATCAATAAAGTTTACTTTTTGTAATTAAAAATACATGTGTGATTTTATACACCGTGTTGAAACTGTGTCAAAATGTTACTCTCTGCTATGTCAAAGTGATTGCAAGTATATGTGTCAGGGAGAAATTTGACTTGTCTCTAATCTGTGGCTGACCGATCGCCCGCAACGTTTTTCCGCAACAATAGATATATAACCCTTAAACTTCGTTGTCCACTCCGGATACTCGATTCGCACGCAAGTTTACGACCTGTGTCTGTTTGGCGCGTGCTTTGACGAGCCTATTGTATTTAACCACGAGACAGGGTACTGTATTACTTACTGGCCATCTATTGTAGCCCCCATAGCATAATGCTCCATTGACAGCCATCAATTTGCTCTTCCTGTTTAGGCCCTCAGCGCATGGCGGTCTCGTGGCCAACACTTTATATATTTGTATCCCTTGTCACTTTATTGTGCATGTAGATGTGTATATACAATGGTGTTATTGACACGAATATATTACGCCAAGCAGAACCGTTGGTCGGATGTCCACTCGTTGAAATAAACTCCGCCCAGTCGCGAGACTTGATATTTATGTGTCATTGTTAACACTTCTTAGACAGTATGGTTCCATAAATTCTTCTCTTAACAGGTTTTTAGTGAGACAATTCTCAAATATTGACCAAACTATTGGGCAACACGAAAACAAATTCGCAGAGGAGAATCGAATTATTTTTAAGAGTACTATCAATTAAACCTATATTTAGCGATAAACTGTCTAATTTTATCTTGATACCGACTATCACTTTTCATATTACAATTATTACAAAATAGCAAGAGACAGATATTGAAGCAAGGCATTACCGTGATTCTCTTTATAAGCTTGCGCGCAACCTGTATTTCGCTTTTACAAAGTTTTACAGGTCTACTTCAAACGAACATTAAAAACTCTCGTTGCAACTATTTTGGCAATCAGTCAGTCAACTATTTTTAACTAACAATTTAGAAAAGCCGTTAATTATAACAATCAGTTTTTATAAGCAACAAACTTGCTTTATTGATAGAAGGTTAATAATAACTGGATTATGGAAAATTTTATTTTAACTTTACTGCCGCTTTCTTTTCTTCGTGTCAGATTTAACTTCTTTCTTCATTTGCGGTTTCTTTGTTCTGTATATGTTGGAATTGACTAATGTGCCACCGCTTTGATTCTATTATCACCAAATCGGTGATAAAACTTCATTATATTAGGAGCGAGATAGGTCAAGAGTTGGCTTGGCCCAAGGCGCGTGGGGGCCGCGTTCTAAGACAATAAACCATGTACTTCAACTCTGGCAGCCTATACTCCTGGAATCACCTTTCTTAAATTGGTATACATTTCTTTGTACGCTTTCTGCACATACGAGTCGTCATGTCCGGAGTCAATTTGACCGCAGTGACCATTCCAGTGACCAGAGGCAGATGCGTGACCCTGGCCCGCCGCACGGCTGGCCCGATAACAACCTCTAACGTAGGCAAATCTATTGACAGATGTTAATGGAAAAACAGGATATATAGGAGCTATGTCCAGTTAATAAGAATGTATAGAATAGTAAGAAAAGTAATAACATCTCGGAGATTAAAGGTCTATGACATCTACCACCCCTAGCCACGCGGCAATCAAGTTGAATGCTTTGACTAGCACACCAGAGGACAGGTGTGGGCTTAGCATCCAGTAATGTGTCACTGTCTACAGATCTACCTTGATTTAAGATCTTTACAAATTGATCAAAGAAAAAAAAAACCAGCCAGCTTCAATTGACATTAACAAAAATAAGCGGCAGGAAGAGAAAGGGCTGGCTGGATAGTGAGTGGTCAAAGTGTCCGGCGGCACATAACCTTTCGGGGCACGCCTTATCATGAAGTCCAGTGGCGGGGAAAATTGTAACTACAGACTGACCATTGTCCACTGTTCTTATAGGTAAACTGGATACTCGGACACAACATCACACCATGGGAAAATTCGGCCACCCGATTTGTAAAACAAATTTCTTCGACAAATTATATTCAGCAGGTGGTCAGAGTATTTGGAAAGAAAAAAGCGCTTAATTTGACGGAAGTGATTGTTAGAGATTAACAACTTAAAGGAAATATCAACTCAACTGTGTAAATATAAAGTTTATCAGGAATTCAAATTTTCGCTCATTCTCTACGCATGCAGGCGTGTATAGCAAACACATTACCGCAATAACTCGGATTCTATAAATATCTGAAACACAATTTCTACATTGTATGCATGCTTTTAGCTTGTTATATGTAAAAAAAAGGTTAGGTCACATAAAATATTTAAAAAATGCAGCGAATGTACATGAATCACATATATGCTGTTTCTCTCTATAGGTCTACTAAACAAAGCCTCCGTATGTGTTAACATCTATAGGAACTGGTTTATTGTCAGTCACAGAGGTTTCAATCAAAACATGTGATATTGAATACCTTAACCGATATATTATTATATAATCTACTTTAGAATATATTATGGTGGCAGCATAGAGATCACCATAGGCACTGGGCTGTGCTCTATCCAGAGCTGTTTACACGCAAACAAACTTTCTCTCAGCATTAAGAAAACTAAATTCATGCTCTTCAAACCGTCCCGGCGAAAATCCTTCAATGCTGGTCTGCCACCAGAGACCTTCAATAATATACCATTAGCCTCATTCAAAGATACTAAGTGTAGGCCTATTGGAATCATATTGAATCATTATCTAACGTGGACAAACCAAATTCATTACAAGTCTAATTGTAGAGTCGGTCCGTCATCATGTAACATGCCATGGCCACTATAAATCAAGAAGATAGTTAGGTTTAATGTTATTGTTTAGAGGAATATTTCGGGTTAGTTTTAGGGTTAATGGGAATTTGTTATTGCATACGTCAGATCGCTTCGAAGATTGATGGACCGATTACAAATAGCTAGCTAATTCTCATGAAACATTGGTATTATTACATTTGTTTTAAGTTTAGTCTCAATAGGAAAACACTCTCCATTATATACTTTCACTTTTTCATCCATACCTGTTCAAAGTCAAAACATTTTGGGGAAACACATATTATACTTACTCTCAACTTCTATTTCTGCTACAGAGATTTAATTGAATTACTTTCACTTACGAATTCCGTTTATATTGAGGCAATTTTTCAGAAACTTAATATCTTAAATATCTACATAAGTAAACAATTGTCATCTTTACCATACATTTTCACGTTGGCTTATCCATAAAACTCTAAGTCTTCCTATCACTTTTCCTGATTCTTACTGTCCACTGACAGATTATTTAACTATCCGACTAAATATCATTCTCTCCACCTTCAATAAATCTCTCTCGCCTCACTTTGTGTGTCACTGGCGCTCGTTAGTGGAATAATAGACCCTCCTGGTTTAAAAAACACTATTTCTATCGTTCTCTTAAAATCTTCTTAAATGGCGTTATGGTCAATTTGTTGTTGACAAAACATCTCGAATCCCGGTTGATGCAACCAAAATTTAAAATATGTGTACATCTCTGTTTATTTGTTTACGTAACTCTTAAATATCTGAATGTCTTTTTCGACTCGCCACAATTTCGTTCTGACGGCATAGAACAAGTCCATTGAATTTTTTTCCCGTCATTTTACTTTATGCTTTAACATTCTAATATAGTGAATAAAAAATATCAAAATTCAAATGAGTGGTGCAAACTGCCTTTATATTTCTAAAATCTAATCACACCGGTACAGGCGTTTCGATTTATTAGAACCGATGATGTTCTAGAAAAACTCACAGAGACAAGTTTCTAAATCTTAATCTCGAGTTGTTATGGGTAACCTATATATATCTTGAGAGAAGGTAATGACCATGTACATGGTATATAAAGTATATATGATATACAGTCTTAATGTCATGATCCCCACACAGTAGAGCCTATTTGTATTATACATATAGAAACACCTAGAACAAATACACTCTTTAACTGCTTTGATCTGTTTATCCTTGGCTTCCGGTTTGTGATGTTGATTTTATTCATATGTTCATATTGTTAATGTTGCCTACAGCTGAAGCAATTTTTTTTATTGCTGAAATCAAAGAAAGCCAAATATGTATTTGTTTGGTGTTAGTTTATTTCTCTACTTTTTTATTTTTTATTTTGCACTGCATGTAGACAGCTGTTTATGCACAAAAGTGAAGACACAGACACTGACGCCTAGATAGATGCAAATTCCATTCAAAGCTGTTTTTCCTGTACCCCTATATATATATATATATATATATTTATTCAAAATATATATATAGAAGAATGACACTCTGTATGTTTCTTGACACAATTCCCCTTTACATATGCAGACGCAGACCAATTTATGACGTTAGCGTTGATTATAATTATGACAACAAATGCTTTTCCAATTTTAAAATACTATAAAATTTACAATTTCCTAAATTAAACGAATTAATGCATGACGCACGTTGATTTTACAAGGTATATTTTGAACGAATCTATCTCAGCTTATATTTTTATATACGCAACGAACACATTACTGAAAAAAAATGTTTAAACCGATAATAACGCTGCAAAGCTAATTAGCAACTTAATAGTATTCGTTCCTCAGCGCAAAAAAATAAAGATCAAACTCGCCCCATATGTTTTAAAATATATTACCTGTCTGTGTTTAGACCGTATATCGTTTTCATTTTCCAATTCGCATAGATGTATATACTCTGTAACTGTAGATATATATTTTTAAATAACTTGTTCATTAAGTTAAATTTATTTTGTATTTATATTGTAAGCATCTCCATATATACTGATCTGCTCAAGAGAAACAAGATCCATAACCTGGCCACGTGGGACGCAATGGTGTATTTTATCAACGAAAAGTCGAAAATGAATTCTGTATTATAACTATATCTGTTGGTTTGCTTTTCTGTTTTATTTTACTTATTTACTTATTTTTGTAGTGAGGGTATGATCGGGATATCCTGACGTATGTTATTATTTTATAAATCACATTCGCTTAAATCGTTTGTTTACTGAATTATAGCTATGTGAATGTAAATCTTTAAATTTAGCTCAGCTAGATAGATGGCAGAAATTCTTTACAAAGAAGAACCGTGACAGCATGGAGATCTGAGGTTTGTACATGCAGACGGATACCAAAAGCGTTTGTGTGCAGCACGTGGTCGATATAAGTAGACAGGTAGATATATGTCAACTGGAGCATTTGCTATTTTGACTGAGAATAGCGGGCTAGACATTTCGATCCATCATTGTGTTTAAAAGGCCCATGTATGTATTATTACAGATAATACAGAACTACTTGACCTGTAAAGAGACAACCCCAGACGGAGTGTCACAGGGCCAATACATAGTGTATAGACTTAATCGACCTTTTTATTGATGAATACCCTACATTCGTTTTACATACAAAGACCCTACATACAAACCGGCCATAATTACAAACGGGGTCTGACATTACATGCGTGTCTGCGCATTTCCGCACACAGACAACTTTTTGGGAACGTGTTTAATATACTGTAAACCATATACTCAATGTATCTCTACAAGGTGTCCTTTTAATTGAAAAAAGCAGCAATGGAATCCAAAATTTGTATTCTGTTTTTTAGATGAAGACACCTATATCACAAATATGAATGAATTCAGTGATTGTTTTCAACTTTTTGTATCAATTTGTAAATTCCATTTTCATTATTTCGAGGTCCAAACAAATTGTTTATACATTAGTTCTCTCATGGTTACATAGTTACATTTGATGTCTGTTCTTTTTAAGACTTCACATTAAACCTACAACAAAGTATAAAATTATTGGACATGGTTGTCTTTATTGGGGTTCACATTTTCTTACGTAAGTGTTTTCCTTGGTAACTTTTGTTTCCCATATCCACATTTCATAAAATAAATTGCTTTCGTTTAACATTGTAGTGACTGGCATTTAATTTATACACTGACACAGTTGACCAATGAAAATCAGTAAATCATTCCATGTTCTAAATGTACTCTCAAATATATGTTTATGAATAGATCTTTAAATTTGAGTTGTTATGGATAAGCTCCAGGCATCTCGAGTGAAGGTAATAATCATGTTCATGGTATAGAAGAGTTATGACAAACATATAACACAAGCTGACACTCAGGAAGAGTTAAGATGAAAATCTCGTTAGATATGCCTATAGTTTAACATGACGATATGTTGTCGAACGATATTTTGAAGGTGATCCGAGTTGCGTAATACCTTAACTACACAATTGTAATGTTAAGAAAGTGTATATGTGGTAATTGACCAAATTTAGAACAGCGTTCATCTTTATTTTCACTGTGAGACGCTGTTTGTGGCCTATTCGACTTTTGTCAATAAAGCTTAAGATCAGATATGAACTATACTGTATGTCACTGATATTGCACCCACATATATATGTTATATCAACTAATTCACATGTTGCCGTCTTTGGTTTGAGCTTAGCAATGCCGACTTTATATCTAGCACTGGATGTAAATTATTTTTCCCAACATAGCAATTTAGCAAAGTACATTTCATGATTGTGCTAGTTAGTGTTGATTAAAGTTGAAATACATCGCCATCGTTACGTTTGCGAGGACCCTCGCGCAAGACGTAAAACACCAGTCAGTCACTTAGGCAGTACTCGTTGCCGGTATACAAGTATATAGTTAACCAACCAACTTTGCCATGGGAAAGGTCAACATACAGCAGAGGATATTGATGCCATGTTCGAAGAATTTCTATTTATTAAAATATTGATATTGTATATTATATAGAAAGCCCCTATGTTTATCTACCTTATTGCTGTCATGGTTATAACATATCGCCATTATATACAACAGTCGGAATAACAACAAATCGTTTTATGCCGGTATACAAATATTTGTCCATTTTTGACTTGGTTGTTCGCTCGGTTAAACAGAACCTTGCCCTGAAAAAGTAGGCCCTACAGATATATCAACTTTAAAGCGTGATTTTGTTATTGTGTTAGATGGTGTATACCATGCGGTACTAAAATAATGCAATTTAGACAGGTGTTGCCACGCCGAGTGAAAGAAAGGTAAATGATCAATTAATCCGATTGTATGCAATGCGAATACAATTCCACCTTTTTCACATTTGACATAACAAAATGTAATATGTCAAAAGTTATTAAAATATAAAATATATGATATTGTTGTAGGTTGGTTTATACACAGGTGACGAAAGATGCAATAAAATTTATTTTAAGCCATAATACATAGCCAGCAAGTGAATACAGTTTAAACAGAAATGTAAAAAAATCGTGCATTATAGTAGCTGTAAATAAAATTTCAAGTACATTGATAATGTTTTAAAAATATACGTATACTTTTTCTTCAGACAACTTGTACTTTGTTCATTCTAATTTAAAGGAACTATTTCATTTTGATTATCAGGATAAAGCATCGGTGTTGTAACATTTTTTTGTTAAGTTCATCTTGTAATCTTTGACCATGCACGAATCATTTTTTTTAATTTTTATTCGTTGGACTTCTTTGCTTGTGCTCATTAGTTTTGAAACGAGCGTGCAGTAAAACTATAGTCAGGTGCTGCATTCTCACCTGTAGATTATACCTGGAACCCTTCCGGTACATTTAGACAATGCATCTTTTTTATACTAAAAGTTGTAAGCAGCTGCGAAATGAGGCAGGAAAAAACATCGCATGGTCAGCGCTATTGTTTGTTATCCTTTTGTTCACCTGTCGTGGTAAAAAAAACAAGTCGTGAGAAGTGACCACAGACCAACGTCCAGATTCTTGACCACTCCGTACTTTTTTGTGCCCCTTCATTATAATTAAAATGTCACCATACAGTTTTGAGTCAAAAAGAACCGTGTGAATAATAGTTTCATTAATAGTCACATTTCTCACGCTAAAAAATATTCCTGAGATTTTGTTTTTAACAATAGAGATGGACTATTTAATCGCATAGCGACAGCATCAGATGCAGCGCTTCAAAACGGCACGGAATGCTTTATATATTTGTACACTATATATATGTGTTTAAAACTGTTCCCCTGTCCTGTTAAGGTATACATTTAACAGAAATTTCAGATCTGAATGACTTAAACTATAAATGTACCATTTCGTTTTAATTTAATTTATTTTAAAAAACTTTGTTTAATAAGTCTGGCCAAATGAATTAAAACACAAAAGAAAAAAGAACAGTAACAATTTAAAGTATAACCCTCAGTTTTGTAATAAAAAACTAGTTTTACGTATTTAAAAAGGCTGGCGAAAGATGTGGTTTATAGACGAATTGATCCAGGTTACATAATAATAATAATAATAATAATAATAACCTTTTATTACAGACTGAAGTCCATAATAATACAGAAACATGGAATACTAAGAAACACAATACTAATCTATTTAACAAAACTAAATTGCTACATGTACAGCATATTTTGTCATTTGGCTGAGAGGTTTGATTCCACACAGACATCCGAGTACAACAGCTTCATATGTAAGATATTCTGAGATACCTCGATTCTCTGTATAAAACTTAAAATAACTTTGAGTAGAATCTCGCCAATAGTTAATATTCTATTGATGGAAAACATGAAACTGGCACTACAATCAAAGCGGTAGTGTAAA
>JAQQZZ010000034.1:212500-227598 GCA_030265115.1 Mopalia vespertina
AAGAATTATATTGACATAAAAATCTAGTGCATACATTTCGAAAAAAAACCACACTGGTACAGGGATGTCGATTAATTGAAACCGATGAATCTTTTAAGAAAACCCCACAAGGCAAGTTTCTGAATAGATCTTAATCTCGTGTTGTTATGTATAAATTGTTAGTGCACGGAATTGATCAATTAACATGGCGCCTGTTTGTCCAAATGTTACTTTCGTATAGAAAGCGTTTTTTTTTTTAAAAATATATTATGAACTAATTTCTTGGAAAATGCCTGTCTGTTGTTGGATATATATGCACATGATCTGATAAACTCGATTGCTCGCTAACAGACATTTGACAGTGAAAATACGATTGTAAATACATGTCTCATCTGTTAAATAATACAGTGTGCTATAACTCCAATCGCAGTAAAAAAAAAAATTGGCGTCGATATATTTTATGTTATGCCAGTATGTTCAAAAAAATGTTATACAGGCTTCTATTTCTCGATCAATAGGCACGGTATAACATAAAGCGGCTGTATTGAAAAGCATTGATTCCCAGCGGTAAGCCAAACCCACAAGTGCCTTACCTTGATACAACATTACCAGATCCGCACGCAGAAGCAAGAGCAATTTTCAAGATTAAAAACTAATAATTAGTATATTGTCTTGATCTACGGTTGTGGTGTGCCTAAAATGATTAGTCCCAATTTCGTGTAGACCAATACATCAAATTGACAAAGCAGATGTCATCTAACAATAAAACCAAAGGCCTGTATATGAAACGCGATTGAACAGACTGTGTGTATACTGAGATCGCATTCCATAAACAGCACAGCCACTCAAAGTTGTCGAAACAAATCTTTATAATTAACTTAATCAAATCCATAACAAATAATGCGAGCTGTCAGTCTGTAGACGTCCTCGCCGGGCCATTTGTTAAACTATGATGAAACGCTCTAAATTCAGACTGAAATAAACTTAACGTAATGAAACTGATTGATTGATTAAGCACTCATTTTGTCGTATCTGTTTATTATCACACGTTGCTATACAGAACCGGACTCAAATTAGTAATAGTTCAGGTACATTTTCATAAAACCTAGGCATTTAGTTGAAAACCTTGAAATGTATGCCGATATCCTGTTTAACATTCAACATATAGACAATATGTGCGAAGTTGGTACCTTTATACCCCCATTATATGTATCTGTCAAAGAATAGTATAATAGTCAAGTGCCAAGATATACGGCTCATACTAGATCATGTCTATCGATATTTGAGAAATAATCTACGAGTCCTACATGTTACATCCAGAATATGTCACTCTTTTGGACATGAAAACCCGGATCTATGTCACGCCTATTGATATCTGCATGAAACTGGAGCATAACTCACGCAGACTTATACCACTCCTGCAAACCAGCAATTGGATGGCTTGAGTATCGGTATATATGAGCCATATTGGAGTATAACATTTGTAAAACAGGAAGTATGTCACGCCTATCCATGTATTGACCATACAGGAGTAGGACAAATGAAAACCAGGATATATATATATATATACATACAGCCTCTGTAGCTCAGTCGGTAGAGTGTTGGACCTGTAACCCAAAGGTCCCGGGTTCGACTCCCGGTGGAGGCAATCAAATATTGCTCTCTTCATTTAGTCAAAATATATATACATTGTATGTCATGCCTATCACTAAATGAACCATAGATTAGTAGGACTCGAGAAAACTATGATATATGTCACTCTTATCGGGACATATATCATACAGAAGAATAGCTCTTGCCACGCATTCAGATCTATGGACCATATGGTGCATAACTTCTGGAAACCAGGATATATGTCACGCGGTTAGATATATGGACAATATGGTGCATAACTTCTGGAAACCAGGATATATGTCACGCGGTTAGATATATGGACCATATGGTGCATAACTTCTGAGAACCAGGATATATGTCACGCCTTTAGACCTATGGACCATATGGTGTATACCTGCTGGAAACCAGGATATATGTCCCGCCTTTAGATATATGGACCATATGGTTTGTAACTTTTGGAAACCAGGATATATGTCACGCCTTTAGATATATGGACCATATGGTGTATAACTTTTGGAAACCAGGATGTATGTCACGCCGTTAGATATATGGACCCTATGGTGCATAAGTTCTGGAAATCAAGATATATGTCACGCCGTTAGACATATGGACCATATGGTGTATAATTTCTGGAAACCAGGATATATGTCACGCCGTTAGATATATGGACCATATGGTGTATAACTTTTGGAAACCAGGATATATGTCACGCCGTTAGATATATGGACCATATGGTGTATAACTTCTGGAAACCAGGATATAAATATCGCACCTGAATAATACTAAAGCATGATCACACGGGGGTATGACTTGGGATATCTGTCACGCTTGAGGATCGTACTGCCTTTGGTGCCTGCACACCGGAAGTGTTACGAATATCAATAAACGGATCCTAACGGAGTACGACTATACAAGCACCTGTATCTTGATACATCGCTCTCATTTCATATATTTATTGAACAAATGAAGAGAGAAAAATTTGCTTGCCTTCATCGGATTTCAGATATATATATGTTTTATACAGAAATTGTTCTAGTCCGTCTATAAAGGGATCTATACGACTACAATGGATATGTGGACAGGCGTTTATCAGTAAACAAAACTAGTTTAAGGAGTGGAGTGGGCGCTGTAACACGGTTATATGTATATTGATATGTATGATTTATACTGAAATATCACTGTGGAATATGGGCCACAAAGACGTACCCTTGGTCGGCTTTCGCTGAGTGTTTTGACTTTCTGATTGATCTCTTCAAGGCAGAGTATTGATAGATTCTGACATTTGTACAGAGCATTGAGCCGTCTTGGTCTCTGATTTTCCGCCTGAACGCCTACATTTGACATGGTAACAATCCACCTTTACACTCAGCGCATTTTATGCTTGTCGAGTGCTAGCCTTTTCAGGGCTCGTTTAGATTTGGCCCTTATCATAGCTATTTAATGCATTGCATTGCTATTATAAGCAGCGTGGAGGTTGCAGCAGCATCGAACACACTGTTCACTTTATCATAACTCAGCCGTATGATTGTCGCCATGGCATTAGATAAATTATCATATTTTCGCATCTGAGCGCTTTCAGGACTTTTGTCAGTGAAATCTATGATCAGACATTAATTTGCACGTTGACATGATATATAAAGATTGAAGGTACCACATCCATATTGGTCTCTTCTCTGTATACCTGGAGGAATGTGGAGTTTGCTATTTCCATATTTGGGATTAACGCAAAGACAAATTTTGAAGTATGTGTGTTTTATATGCAGGAGGGAAGAAAAACACCATACACCATCTAATAGCCATGCTCAAAGAAAGTGTGGTGTATGTATGTACTATTTCTGTTCACTTCATTTGTTACTTGACAACTATCACGTAAAAATAACATTAACAATAGCAAAACATATCCTCAAAGAAAAAACGAAATACTTTTAGCACAAACATCTAACACATGCGATAAACAAATATGTACATTATGTTGTTTTTTTATCAAATAAATCATTCCTTTTTTAAATTGTGAGGATGTTTTAATTTTGCTTTCATAAAGACAACAAAAGACATGAAAATTAAAACTTAAAGGAACACAACATTTGTTTTTAACACAGGCGTTGAATTTCGAAAACCAATTTATAAATCACAGACATGTAATATCAACGATCTCTACCACGCAAGTGTACTGATGTGTTTGATTTCAGTGGTGAAAATACGGTTCTCTTGATTATTTCGTTGAAGATAGTATTTGCATAAACCGATGATAAACTGAAAGGCGACATTCTGGTGATCATCGCGATTTTCTGCTTCTATGACTCTGCTATCTGTGTTGTGAGGGATTTGAAGTGATATAGCCCAGGGCTTGAGGGCTTTGCATACATTATCAAATCCTAATCAAATCGCCATTAATTACAAAAGGATTCCATCAATGACCGGACCACGCTATCAACCAAGCTCCCAAATCAACAGCCAGATTCAATTTGACTCCACCCGAGAAGAACAGACACAAGTTTTGTACAAAAACTTAACCGTATGGCAATAAACCAAACATATAAATAGCACCGTCTGATGTTTATGTTGAAAGTAACAGGATACTGACGATTTAAGTGCACCAAATCATTTGCAAACAATTTGCAGATTAACAATGGAGATCCTTCCGGACTGTCAAGTCAAAGAATGTTACTTTCATTTTTATCTGGTAACAGCGAACTAAGGCCTACATTTATTTTCTCTTTATAACATGTGTTGTCTTAATTTACTTATTCACTGCATGTGTTAAAGTGAAAATGCGAAGTTCAACGCTATTTGGTTAGTTATTAGCGTGCTAGTAGGTCCATGGGGACTGTCTTTGACCCGCACACAGGCAAACAATATAAAGTCAGTGTTATTAATCATAATCATGGTTATTTCAATTGGCCAATGTGTTAGTAACATAGACCCTATTCGAATACACTATTGCCCTTCTACAATAGCCTGAGGCTGCCATGTCTGAGATAACATCAAATGGAACTACATACAATGTGACACTTTGGCCTTTATTTACCCCATGATTAAGCAGCTAGTGTTGTTACATTTGTTATGTCAATACGTTGGTTTGCCCTATGATCCTTCCAACAGACGGGTGAGTGTCCACAAGCCAGCTCAATCAATGGCCGCTGAAGCACAACCTTTTCAATGCGTTTTTTGACATGCCTGATCCCGGGGTGCCATGGTTTACATTTATTACATATAGAAGTTGTGGGTTTCAAAATAAACGAGTATGGTGCACGATTGGCATTCTCGCACTTTCTCGCGTTACTTGTGATGTATAGGCAGTCAGCCAGCGTGTTATCTCCAACGTCACGTGCTGTTTTACCTAGAACAAATGATAATAAAGCTAATGGTGCACCTTACTGAAATAAACGCCTATTCATGATGGGAAGCGCCGTGGCCCAGTCGGTTCTGCATTGTACAGTATAGCGTTAAACACATGTATAGACCTATGTATAGTAAATATACATAGATTACATGTCTATGGCAGTGCTTCAAATAAGAGGTTTACTTTTTAAATATTTAATTAAAAGGCTTGGGGAATTGTGACAAGGTTTATATACACTAAGTAAATAAAAGCTCAACGTTATTATTTATTTATTTTAAACGGGGAAAATATCGTCGTTTATATGCGAAATTTTGTGGTGTGAGGGAAATTGTGAAATAAATAACAACGGAATCTAACCGAAAATATAAGAAGGGAAACAGAGTTGAATTTCTCAAAAAAATATTCTTCAGATTATTTGCGATTTAAATTTAATATTTGTGAGAAAGAGTATTTTTAAGGGCGTCCAAACGTATTTAACCTCAGGCATTTAGAACTGGTCTCTTAAAAGACGTTAGGCTTTGTACCCATGTATTGTGTAATACGGGGCATTTAGCCAGAAACCAATATAGAGCTGACACACTTCAGTATTGTTGACAATAAAAGGTACAAACGAGCTTCTTGAGTAGTGAACCATTGCCTTGTACTTTAAAGACGCCTTCATTACTTTCCACAATGTCCAACAAGATGACGTTTGGTCCTTAGCAGTTCATTAAGACAGGTAAAAGCCATCCGTGTCCACCCTCCCAAATAATTAAACACGAGCTGAACAAGACGGCCATATTTTGGAAGCAGTATTAGGCATCTTGGAAGAGGCTGTTGCATCACAGAATTACCCAATAATGGCATTTGACCCGCCCAACCAATTACCGCCCCTGATTTAGCACCGTCATACATGAATACCCCTTATGTAATGCTAGAAGCGTCTGCCTCGGTGGACACAGAATTCCAAAGATGCCTAAGGAACTTCTTAAATGAATCCCTCTACTCTTTTTCTTTTTGTTTGTCTTTTGTCCAAAAGCACGTTCTTGAGATTAACCAGCGAAACGATAAGTATAAAATAGTTCCATAATAAAACGTATTCTCTTTTTTAGATCATTTGTTGTTTTTTTCCTGACAGAGGACTTCATGTTACTCTAGTATTAAGTGTGTTTTGGAAATTAAAATAGAAGACAAACGAAATCTTGCCTTTCTCGGCTGACAGCCTTGAACATAGCCAAAATTATCATTCAGTTTTAAAATTGTCTCTCGAGCAGCCAACAGAATACGGCATTGTGTTTGTTTGTTCCAAAATGGCAAACCTTGTAACTGTACAGACCAAGTGTTGGTCATTTTTAATTAACAACTGAAACAACAAAGCAGCTAACGGTATCCCACGTGAGGCATGCCTAACGAAAGCATCTCTGCCTGCTCTATTATCTGTTAATTTGTTTAAGTCAAAAATGTTTCTTTTCGTTTCAAACCTTGAATTAGCTTTGTATTTTTATTGTTCAACCAATATTGGTCTTTTTCTAGCACAAGTGTGTCAACAACAAACTATCAGTGACTAACCAGTGAGGTGTATCTTTGTTACTAAGTGGGCCATAGATTTTGTTATCTGTTTGCTTGTCGAAAGGTCAATAGTCTCCAAAAAGATGCGCACTCCTGGACAGTGACCTACCTATTGGTATTTTGTAAGGAGTTCCTCTTTAATGACTCGGACAAATTCGTTGGACGCCGTTCTTATGTGTGTTTTTTATTTGCTGCACGTGTACCCACCTTAAAGGTGAAGTATAAAATTAGTTTGTTTTTATTCAAGAAGCGTTTGTCGGAAGCGCAATGTGACCTTTGGGTGTGACAGGTCGATTTGCATGAAGAAGCGTTGAAACAAAATTATCCCACGGATTAAAAGTAGAAAATAAAAACTTCATTTAAATTCCACTGGACATCTTGCCAGGCACATCTGCGTCTTCAGATTGACCACTGGTCGGGTTGGCCGAATTCTCCTAGTACAGTCAGTTGACCATTTCGTGGGGAGCTCCAGATAGCTATATTCCCACAATCTGAGCGCATGCAGAAACCTTTCAAAATCAAGCATAATTCAGGGATTCTTTGAATTAGCTCTTAAAGCGATGTCCAGTTAGCCGCATTCAGCCACAGGTGAGGGGATAATACGATACCTGCCGAATTTGACTGCATCCTAAACTGTGCAACAATACAAACGACTGTTCTATTGTCCCCAGACAATGCTCCAGTACTAGAATCTACCGTCTCTTCACTGCGACATGCCATTATCTCCGGCTTTTCATCGAGCGTGGGAATGCCAGTCCAAGTAGTCTCTAGTAGCCGGAAAAGTAAACAGGGTTTAGTAGAGATTGTCTCAGCTTGCCTGCCTAGCTCCACAGGAACCACTGACTATGAAACCTCTGAACTTTTGCTCCTCGCTGACATCACTTCACAGTTTCGCTATGATAATGTATGGACCTCCGTCACATCACCGCCGTCACTATTGTCTTGTTTAGCCCGAGTTTTCTTAAGGACTGATCAGTTAGGGAACAAATTGGTGGGCGTGGTTAAGAGGCCAGCTAAACCACTGACCATCCATGGGAACGTCCTCACCAAAGTAATGAACGGATGGACTAGAGAGTAATTAACAGGCTACTGACCACTGGTCCGAGGTGTCACTATGGGAATGTGGTCATTAGAGAGAGTTAATTAATACTGTGTCAGGACGCTTTTTACGCGCGGCTTTTCCAACGGTCACTAAATTTTAAATAATAACACCTCCGTATATAATATAGCAAATGTCATACTATCTTGAAAAATGTAGTTAGCAAATTCGTTAAAATATGTATATTCTGTCAGCGCTATGTAAAAATAAAAGTAAAAAAAATGAACAACGGCACAATAGACATTGGTTGCCAGAAGTATGTTCCATTTTCCATTTCCATTCCAAATTCTGTTTTAGAAACTTAAAATAAGTGGTTTACTTGTTAAAAAAGAATGATCAGTATGTTTCTGTTCTTGAAAATATTTTTTTTAAATGTACTTTCAGTTAGTAACGACAATCAGCAATTGATAAAGCTGTTTTGTGGTGATCAGTGTAGTTCAAATGTAATGTTAAGGACGATTTCATTATAAAATTAATGTAAAATGTAAATCTTCTTTTTAGTTTATTTTAATCTCGACTTTTATGGGCATTACTTGCTCAAATGTCTAGAGACGACAACGTACACACGAAATCCCATGCATGTAATATTACAGAAAAATATAAAGACTTGTGCGTATATCTTTACAAAATGTGGGGAATAATTAATGAAGGGAAAATAACAACTGGTGAATGTCACTTGAGCTGACGGCTTTATCATAGGCTTAGATTAGTAAAGGAGGGTTTATTACTCACTTGGCTGCAGGAAAAACTAATGTGCGGTTAGTCCACTTGGCTTGAGCTTACAAATCAATATACCTCAATCAACAATTATTAGCATTGTCCCATGTCTGGCCAAGAGGATAAAGAAATTAAGTAGTATTTAACAGGGATTGTGCAAACAGTACAATGGTTTGATCCGATTATGAGGGATCTTACTGGTTTAGAGAGTTGCCACTCCTGACTGGATTCTGCTGCTTCTCTACCCGGAACACACCTGGGGGGTAACATGTCGTTAAGGGCTCCCCAAATTGCCTTAATGTCAGGTAATATAAATCAAATGGCTAAGGGTGTTCGACTATTGAAGGAAAGCTGATTTTATCGGGGTATTTAGTCTCGCCTCAACGAGCGTTTTCTCAACATGTGAAAAAAGTGGAAAACACAGGCCTAGTTTCTCAGGCACATGTGTGTTAACACTTACACCATAGCTAGTCGATAAGATCCATATTATACATCTGCTTAAATTAAATAAATACAAAATAATATTTTTAAAATCCAATTTAGACACAAAACAATTCTTGATACATTTCACGTAAAAATTATTGTGAAATTGTCACGTTTAGATATACCGTGACTCATTATTAATCTAATAAATTGACAGCTTCCGTTGTTAATCGTTTGCGTCCTAGCCAAAATAGATAACCAATGCAATATGGACACAAGTTCACGAATTTATGTACAGTCCATGAGTATTGTAACTGAATTTGTAAATTTATCAATATATGAGAAGAATTCTGTTGAGGTTAAATTTATGCTGAAATAGGATACTGTTACTTTTACAGTTTGCGCATTAATACAGATTAGATAACCATTAGATGAAGAATTATTAAAAGGTGAATGCTTGACCGAGTTTCTGTTTATAAACTTTTTAACAGACATGAATAAAAGGAATCCCAATCGAACTACGTTCCCGAAGTTTAATAGGTTCTAATTTTAAGGGTGTGGTACAACGTCTTGTTCGCCTGTGTTTTGTGTGTTGAAACGTTTGGGTTGAATGAGTTTATCTACTCTAGAATATAGACATGAAACTTGTCCACTTGTACTCAATGGCGAAAAACCAGGCACGCGACATAAATAAAGCCTGCGTGACTTCCACAGGGAGTTAGAGGGTCAGTCCCCACCCCTTCCGAGAATCTCCTCTCCAAGACAGTCGACATGAGAATAGTGTAAACATGTTGAAGATGGTTGTTGACATGTTCCCGTTAAACTGACCAGACACCAGGTTATGTCATCCTTGTGAAGTGACCTGACGCGACTGGTCTGTCTCGCCTCCCACAACAACCAAGTAACATGACGTAATATAGCTCTTTATGACAGATTAACTCCTTTCACTGGCATCTTCTCCAGTCAAGCGTTTTCAGTGTATACAGGTTGTCCTGGAGCATTTGACCAACATACTATTAAAGTAAATAAGTACCATATTAATGACGTGCAATGAGGTTGACTATTTACCAAGTAGTGATTACAAATGGCCAAGAATTTTCCATCATCTTTGAGCAACAATCGTCTATATATCACTAGATGTTACTGCAAGATACCTTCCAGTTAAAACAATGTTCCCGATGGTTGAACCGTCAATTGCTAGTGGTTTTATAAAATAGTCGCCATAAAAAAGCTGAAAAATAATTATATAGTATTTCAATGATAACTTCAACCAGTTCGATTAGTCATATTACTGTTTGGTATACACTAGTGATCAGGGCATTATCGGAAAGTTAATTTGAGTATTCGAAAACAAATTAAACAATTCTTGAAACACATATACTGTAGAAGTTTTGTCAATCACTAATAACGACTGCTTATAGATTAGCATGTTCTCCAGAATACGTTTCGATACGGTTTCTAGTCTCATTCCTTTGACTTCAAAAGGGCGACAATTTCCAACGAAACACTGTCTCAAATACACTTTTTAAAGTTCTAAATCCAAACGTGGCTGTTACATATGTTACTTAATTTTTTTTTAACCGAAGTCACAATGGTGTAAACCTAGAGGTCCCCTTCTACTAATTCTTTTAAACCATATGTACCGGAGTAAGAGATATCTTTTAGTAAATGTAGACAATTAGACTATGGTTGACGATGTAAAATTGAATTCAAACTGTTATTACTGAGCGTACCAATAGAAGCACAAATATTTGTTAGAAATATATATATTAATCATTGGAAGAGTGTATTGTACCAATCTCTATAATGAGGAATAAGATGAGTGAAAATGGCTGTGGAGCGACGATAACAGTTGAAGAGGGGCTACAACATGGCGTGGTCTCATACATGTAGGTGACAGAACTACAGCTGTTTACGGGACCGCCAGCTTTACATTTCCACTGTTTACAAGTGTCAGTAATTAGAAAACTTTGCCATCGTTTGCTATGTTCGCCATTCGATTGCCGACAAACGGGGACACTCCGCTTTTCGTCAACTATTTTAATAAAATGTAAATTCTTGGCCGGCATTAGCAAACAGTCCCATGCCTCAGCCCGCAACCCCTAGAATATTAAACATATTTTCGAGGCAAGCAGGTTTTTGCCATTCAAACAAAACATGGTCGAATTTGCTTACTTAAATTTGGGGTTTGCTTGCTTATTTTCTCTGGATTGGCCGAGTGTACACCTTGAGTTGGGGAGGTTGTGGACGTGTGTCAGTTATAAGCGACTTGGCACTCAGTTAACGGGAATGGAGAGGTCGTACGAACGTGTCTAGCGGCTTCTAAAATCAGTTGCTCTGGGTTCCTCCTGCAAGGACTTGGCCGTAATGCTGTTAGTGCCTCAGCAGTCTCCACACATGTCATAGAGGGAAGGTGTGATTTGAACTGGCAAGCCTAAAACCTGTATCAATACGCAAACAATATACCAGTACGACGTAATATTTACCAAGGCGGAGGTAAACTGTGGCAAAATGGCTCGCTCTTTTAACCCGTAACCCAATCCGTCAAACCAACACAGCTGATCCAATTGATTGAGGAATAAATCAAGTCTTGTGTGTCATATTTATATAGAGATACTTCATGAGATGGAAGATGATAAAACGCCGTAGTGCTGATAGCAAAGGTGGGAGCATTCATTGTTTGTCCCTGAATCAAACCGTAAATTAGGTTCAAAGCAAACCTACTACATGTATTATGTTCATACTTATGATTGGGGTCATGGGCCTCTTCCATACGCATTGTTTACCACACTGTAACAACAGTGGACACTGATTTAAAAATACTATAAAGAGGGGGAATAACTGGTGTCCTGGGCCCGATTTCAAGGAGCATTTTCCGACTAGCTAGTAATAAGAAATAAAATTAGAGATTTAAAATTAAATCAAATACAGATCAGAAAGAGTTTGCAGCATATGGTTACAGATTTATTACAAAGAATACTTGGTGTTCAAAAATGCAAATTATTTCATATTTTACCAATAATGTATGCTATATATTATACTGTCATTTGGGTCAGCCGTCCAGGTCATCTAATATTTTATGATTTTTGTTCAATATCCATTTTGGGCTCTATATAAATCTTTATGAGGGTTATCAAATAATTTGCTTAAAATCAAAATATTGTTTACATCTTTCCTACAATCGCCACAAGACCAGAATAACAACTACATACCATCAAAAAAGGGAGTCAATGAGTTCTTTTTGAGACATTAAGGAAATCATACAAAACATTTCTGGAAGTATTATTAAAATTTTAAATTGCTATTTAACCTAAATTATTTACAAATTAGGAATTAGAATGTAAAACCAATTATGAGGTATCAAAAAATTTGTCTAAATATCCTTTTTTGTTACAAAGATAAAATCAGGTTTATCTTAGTGAATGCAATACTTAAAGTAACTGCAATTAATATATATATATGCAAAAATCCATAAAAGTTAATTTATTGAAATATATTCAACCTGCGTGGATACAATGTATTCCATGGCCGCTGATTGAAGCTAAGTTGATACATACCTCGAAAGCGCATATAGACATATATATGTGTTCAGCCGCTTAAAACGTACTCCTGATTTGCTGCAAGTTAAAGCTCAACATACGTTGTTTATGTGTTAGTGATAATCTATAGGCTATATGCCAATTAATATTGAATGTCCACATGTTAATCTCGAAACACAATTCCATATTAAATCATTATTTTATTATATATATGATAGCTTGCATATAGCAAGAATTATAGACAGGAAAATATATTTCCTTAAATAAAAGGTCAAGAGGAAAGTCATACAATGTTTTTATAGCGCTATATGAAGGTGATTGGCAGTTTATTCTCAGGACATTATCAGGATATTTTGAAATTCCACCTGACCTCATCAAGCTAGTCATTTAATCCATTTCGCCTATCAACCCTAACAATGATCCAACCGGTTTACATAATATAACCTTTATACGTCTGTCAGCATTTATTACTTTTTCACCTAAAGGGACCCCGGCTTTTATTGAAGCCATCGCACCAGGTGAATGCGAAACGACCGAAATTAACTCGGCCAGAATATTCAATATATAATAACGGAAATATCAGTGCGAGATCAGGAAACCGCTATGAAATCCTGGTGAAAAACTTGTCAGCGAACATTTGATCGTGAGCGCTGGTCACAATGTGTTGTATTGAGAAGCTGTTGAAGAGAATCTGTGGTTGAGATTCGATTAGCTTTCCCCTCCCGCCAGCCCTGCACATGTTACTCTAATGACTGTTTCCATTTATTACGTGGAGAGCACTTCATATTTCAATTCCCGAGTCTCAAAAAGCAGAAGAGTTGCTAGCCGTGTCGAACCGTTTGCATAATCCGTCTATCGATTCTATTCATTTTGTTTTATTTGCTGTCTGAAGCGCAGCAAAAGCGGTAGTCGAGCGGTTTGTGGCTACACAGACATCGGTTAAACAAGAGTGGGTTTGCATGACAAAAAACAATCGAGTGAAATCCTATAAAGGCGATTAAAGAGGCACTGTTCATCTTTTTCTACCAATGAGCAGTTAGAGAATTCGGAAACGCAGCTGTCAACCCGGGACGAGTTTATAGAAAACCTGGAGCTGACACCAGGCCGACTCCGGAATATACCAAACAGCCAAACTGTTCAAGTACCATATTTTGCAGGCATTTGAAAAAGTTATATTTATGGTTTTATTGTATTTTGTGGGAACCCAACCATAATTGAGGTTTTGTGGGGAATGAGTGAGAGCAATTATACCGTTAGTGAAGCTCGCATCTGTTCATGTTTGACTACTGCAACCAATGTAATCACAATCTGCATACGGCCATCCAATGTTTCTTTCTTCACAAATAATAGCCCACTTGAACGGGGCGGTAAAATTATAGGCGATTAGATCATCCACCTTACCACAGTCCTCGTGGTTTGTTACGTAGTTTGTTGGTCTCCAAAGAATCGGCTTTTGTACGTGTTACAAGAACCATTAGCAAAGTTTACATGTATTGTGAGGATAAACTAGTGCTCTGCAAACAGAACCACTTGAGAACAAATTAACTGACAATTGTCTCTTTAGAGACGAATCTTCTCAAGACCATGGTGTAGCACAATACAGTGACTCTTTAAAAGTCTGAATGAGCAGCAAAATATAATAACAGCCCAGAAAAGCACAATACTGTAAACTCTATACGTTGAAATATGCTAATCCTTTATCTTGGTACACGTGTCGTATATTGACATTCATAAAAGGCTTAACTGGTGGGCCATTTAATAAAGGCATCCCGTATAAGTATCTGAATCTTTTGAAGAAGTTTGTGAATGATATAACCCCAAAACAAGTTCTAAGCCATAACAGTATATAACAAAAAATACAGTTTTAATAATAAACAAAAATGCTTGTTCAAAACTAAAATACGCAACTCGGTTGTGGATAAATTATATAAAGTTTTAACATTTTGTCATTTGTAAAGAAGGTTTCTGCCCACATAATGTCCATCTTTTACGAAGTGAGATATTGAAACCAGTACGAATCAGTCTGGTTGGTATAGTCAGCAATTGTCTGGTTACTGGGATGAGCTCTTGGACTTTAAGTAAGCTGATTCTGTCAGTTTTACATGCATGGTGTGAATCGAAGAAACAAATCGCTTATGATCCACGAACTTATAACTGTCCCTTTAGAAAAGGAATTTCTCAAGATTCACACCACAGAAAAGGTTCACACCACAGAAAACAGTTAACTCTTTACATAGAACTGAGTGAACTAAGAGCCCAGAAAACAAAAAAATACAATAAACCAGTAAAAGACTCATTCTGCGGACGATTTTACCAAGACCTCGACAAACCCAATACCTCTACCAAAGCCCAAAATATACACAGAAATTTTAAATAGCCAGAGAGATAAGCAGCAAAATAATGTAATGACCATATAAAAGAACAAATATACTGAGGAATTTAATAGACATAAGCAGAAAACATTTCTGTAATAATCCTATATAAGACTTGTTTACTCACACAGTGGTCAACCAGTTACAGTTTGCTGACACTAGGTCAACCAGTCACAGTTTACTAACACTAGGTCAACCAGTCACAGTTTACCAACACTAGGTCAACCAGTCACAGTTTGCTGACACTAGGTCAACCAGTCACAGTTTACCAACACTAGGTCAACCAGTCACAGTTTACTAACACTAGGTCAACCAGTCATAATTTAGTAACACTAGGTCAACCAGTCACAGTTTACTAACACTAGGTCAACCAGTCATAATTTACTAACACTAGGTCAACCAGTCACAGTTTACCAACACTAGGTCAACCAGTCACAGTTTACTAACACTAGGTCAACCAGTCA
>JAQQZZ010000034.1:236395-257087 GCA_030265115.1 Mopalia vespertina
CCAAAGACCATCATGTTAAGCGCAACCTGTCTGTGCTAGCTTGAAAAGCACATGTCAGGTAAAACGTTTCCTACCAGAAGCACTAGATGCGAAAACGTATCTTATAAACTATACAGTATATAGAGATACGACGTGCAGCTGTACCAAAACTTTAGAAATAAGGCTTGTCTCTGAATAACAAATAACGTTTAATCCGCATGACCTAATTTTACCGCGGAAGACATTTTTAAGCGAGCGTCGTACTGCTGAGAAATGATTGATTTTGACATGAAAATGGACATCGAGTGGTCTGGACTGGCCCGAGGGGCACATGCTAGGTATAACATGTAACTGTATATTTACTAAAAACAAATCATTCCGTAAAATATCGGATACTGTGTAACATCTAGCTCAATTACAGGATGATAACTCAACAAGTAAGATCATTTCATATGGATAACAAATATTTCGTTATTGGTCACAACTCTTCAATCTGATTTCAGATATCGTTTTCATGTAGAACCTGAGATGATCCACACAACGTGTGGTAAAGTATGATTGCTACCTAAAGACCTCTGAACATTCAATAGTGTCTGTCTTGTTTGCATCACGAAGCAAAAAAAAAAAACAATACCGACGCCAACTTGATACACAAGTAATTGATATACACTTCTTAACTTTTGATCACATCTTATACGTGAATTCGTTTCCAAAGCTCTAGTATAATTAACGCATGCATCGACTTATTATGAAAAGGTCATAAATAGATAACACATGTAACACAGTTGTTCCGACATCTGCAGTTTCCTCTATTTCAGAATTCGAATCCGCCCAAGTGATGACACTCCTCATATCAAACTAGTCTGCTCCTCGTTTGACGTTAATTATAGTCAGCGTACAGGATGGGAAGAGTGCAGTGCTAGACTGCTAGTCCGCTCTACCTATACGGTCTGCTTGCAGAGGGAGAGAACATTTCACTGGCAGATAACTGTCAGTCTCACTTTCAGGAATAGATGGAACATCTACATCAGTACAACTTATTCAGACCTCTATTATGTTTTCACCAGTTTTTCTCATGAATCCATTGTTACAATTTTCATTTGTAAAATGTTGAAATAATTCTTACTATCAACCACAATTATTCAAAGGTGTGTTTAAACTATTCCCCAAAATGTACAAATATTTATATGTATGCAAGGTATTTATGCCAACCGCGAGATAGGCATTCTAATGGGGTTTTTTTTAAGTTTATTTGTATGTAACGATAACTGAAACAGAATAATAGATCATGGCTTGCATTTATTATAAAAATTTATTTATTTATTTATTTATTTATTTAGCTGTGAAATAGATTAATCTTTGTAGCATTTGACGTTTAGACACGTGTGACACTACATATCACGAGTAATTACCAGGAGTTAAGCACGAAAGAAGATATGGGTTATATATCATGAATAATAAACACGTTTTATTAGGAGCCTCGAGTGGAGGATAAAAATAAAAATTCTTCAAGCAAAAATCCGGAAATAGTATTTGGTCTCTTGGCTTATTGTTGCGTAACAGTTGAAATTGTGATGATATTAGTATAATCATCATATTTTTGGATATCAAACCGTGATTCAGAAGACAATTTAAGAATAGTGCACAAAACGTATTTCGACGCAAATAAACGTCTGATTTGTATATAGTACACACCGTTTCGATAGTATATGTTGGAATCAGCTAAACTGAATGTAATAACATGAACATTGAAATATCTGGCACCCATGGCTATGACAATGTGGCACATTACAGCTCCCTTCTCATCAACTGGTAAACCAGAGATGTCCATGGTCACGGAAGCATTTAGGTGTGCCGCTATTTTGGTCAGCCATGTAAAGTGCTTTAGTCCTCATTAAATTGCACATTGGATGCATGGCCCTGACTGTTTATACCAGCAGATAAAAGGATTGGAAAATCCTAAAGATCCACACTGAGATTAGTTTATTGAGCAGTGTTTGTTTCGTTTTTTCTTTGAATCCTTAAGTCCTTTTGTTGTCTGCTCTCCCCAGCCACCAGCGTGTCATCCGTCGCATCTGGGATGACACTGGACAGATGCCCCGATGAGCACGTATAACAATAGAAAGTGAAGAGAGTAACAAAAAACATCGTGTCAACCAATATGTGTTTTAGACCGACCACAATACTTTTAATAAAACTTTTCAAGATGAGCTTTTCAAGGATGGAAGACCAGCTTGACCTGTGACTGAATGAACCAAAAGGCAAACGATGCAGATTGAATTGATGGGGTCTCGAGATGCGCCCAAGCATATAGAGGTCAGGAGTCAACCCTCATCAGAAATTCATCTCTTACATTTTTAAAAAGAGACAACAATTTTATTTTTTATGTCAATCACGTAAATCTCTACTCAACGCATTTAAAGCTATAAAGAGATTAACGGGAATAAATGGCTCTAATAGTATTCAAAATCAGAGAAAATTGTCAATTTCCCGCGCATCATAAGAATAAAAAAAGAAAAGAAAAAATGGTCGTTAAGTTGAAATTGTATGACAAATACAGGCCTATGTAACTCTTTAGTCATTTATCTATTTCTAAAAATTAACCACACTGGCACGAGGATGTAGATTAATTAAAAGCGATGATTTATCCTTATATCAGAGTCCTGTTCTATAGATAAACTTCCACAGACAAGTTTTTAAATAGGCATTTATATACGTACAACCGTGAAACAAATTAAATGGGACACAAAAATAATAAAACATCAGACTATAAAAAGATTAACAGGAAAAAATTGCTCCTTAAGTATTCAAAATCAGAGAAAACGAGCAAATTAGCGTGACCCATTAGAATGAAAAAAAAATCGCTAAGTTTCATTTATAGTCTTTCGCTATACTCTAAAGGCATTTATCGAGGCAAGCACATTTTCGTTCTCTTCATTAAAAATATATGCTTGCAACTGTGGAACAGATCAATTTGAACACAAAAATAACAGGTTAAAATATTGTAGGTCAGTGTTTCAACTTGTTTCAATCGCAAATTCACCGATTTAGGAATATATGCCCTACGGTTGATTCATAATCATGTTATTATAACATGTATCATGCTACCTTAATAGCACAGCAGGTAAGCCTAACATCAGGATCAGAGTTAATTAATACAAAAGTTATAAATATAAATGTAGATATATGTTCAAATCCCGGTGGAGGCAAGCAAATTGCATGTTTTCTCTCTTCATTTTTTCAAAATGTATATATTAACGAGATTACACTGTGTCTCACAAGTATAAACTGATTATACCAAATATATGTAATTAATGAAGAGAGAGACAGTTGCATAACAGGCATTCTATACATGAGATATATTGTTGTAACGTCCACTATTCAAATACAGATTGAGCTGTATGTGAAAGTAAATTCATTATAAATAATAAGTTGATTATTCCTAATCGATTTCTCAAGTTACATATGTACATATATATTTTATTTCGACTATGCAACGTACTATCTCTGGACTATATAGGTCGTACTATATATATATTTTGAATAAATGAAGAGAGAAAGATTTGCTTGCCTCCACCGGTATTCGAACCCGGAACCGTTGGGTTACAGGCCGTACTTTATGCTTTAGGGATTTGTTCGACCATTGTTGGGTTTAATTTTATTTCTTTTGACTGATACGACCATTGGGTTTATGGGGTCCATTTTGTACGCTATAATACATGGTCTTTAATCTGATCAGTTAAGAATAGATCTGCGGGCTAATAACTAAAGACATAAACACATGCTGTAATCAAATAAGATTTATTATCTTAGTTGACGGTTAAATAAAAATGACTGTAATTAAATATGCAAAAGATGTGTGTGGTCGCGTGATTCCACGTTAAAAGGCCCAAGTCATTACATAACATAACGTAGATGAAATTAGCGATAAAAAACAGAATGAGCAAATAAGTCCATCAATCACAGTGAATTAAGTCGTGGGTAATGAGGCACAAATAAAGACCTTACTATTCGGCTTAAATCTTTCTTGGTAAAGTTTTAAACAATAGGATATTCGCATTAAACATGACCTTCTATAGCACGATTGAACTTAGAAAATAGTCTGAGCGCAATGCAAATGAAGGTATATACACGTTTGTGATGTAATTTGTTTTTATTCATGTCGACATTGAATAACATTTGTACAGTGATTACATGTTGATTATTCACGGCGGGTCCCAGTTTCGTGTTAGCTATGTGTTAAGGAGAACAAAAGTGCATGCCGACAGCGCTTGACCAAAACATATTGTCAGTAAATTGACAGGTCCCTCGACACCCTTTCTTGACTAAAAAAGAAAAAAACTTTTGATGTAGTAAAAAAGTTTGTGTAATTGTTCTAAAATCATACATGATAATAACAAAAAAGTTTTGCTCTATCAAAGTATTGAATCCGAAACTATATTCTTCTATTCAGCAGGAAAGGCTTTAAAATAGTGCAGTGAACTCAATAATAAATCGGACATGTTAAAACGTGCATTTTTATATTTTCGGTTTATTATCAGTATTTCGCCGTAACAGTAAAACATATATAAGTACTTCCTCATTCCTTGCACAATATCTAACACCTCAGATGTTTGTGACATTGTAAGTAGGCCTATTTTTCTTCAACAAGCTTCTGAAGAGTAACTTGCTTTGTAGTAAGATTATAAATTTCGGGATTTATGTCCACACTGACAACACGTGAATTTTAATGGATCTCTTTACAATATTTACAGGCTATATAACATTTATACCACATCGTTCAGTATACGTTATTTAAAATCTTAATGTTTTTCTTAGTAATGATATAAATATAATTCTTTAATATATATCCACCACTCGGAGTTGATTGGTGATGAGGTAAATGTATATTAAAGTTTTATGACTTGTTGGTATAGAGTTAACTACATTACCAGGCAATTCTCTTAACCGAATCGTTAGACTCTTAACCCCCTTAGAGAACCTTGGCTTGTTTACACCTGTTACGAGAGCCCCAGCCCTGCTGCTGCACGCCCTGTGTGAAAGGATCAACTTTTTATGAGGAAAGAGCAACAGTGTTCTCACTAGTTCAACGAGGTCAGACGTAACACCATAAACTCGAGTTTTATAGTAAGTTTTACGATCCATGGAGGTTTATGTTTCTGATTATCGGGTGTCTGTCTGGCCTGGGGGTCACAATAGGTCACCGTGGAATCATGATGTAATTAGGGCGCATGCCCCCTCCCTTTCAGATTGTGGGTTTGCTTTGACATTTATTGCTGTAGCTCTGCCACGGTTAATGCTCAGATCATTGCACTGTAACACACAGGTCGAAACACTCAGCTCTTAATAATTTCGCGAGAAAACTTAAATCCCAGTGGAAGCTGCGGTATTTGAACCCTGTTTTCATACAGATATTTTCCAGCAAAGGGTGTAACTGTCCCCCTTAAAAGAACTCCCCGATGCCTAAGCTTTACTCAAACTTGTCTTACTGAAACCTTGGTAAGATAAGAGCATTTATGTTGAGAAGATTTTTTCTTTAAATTACAATAAAACCTTTTTATAAATAAACTGATATTGTTTTAGTGTTACCATACGTTGTATACCAGTATACCGACACATCACAAACACAGATATATTCCGTTAAGCTCAGCTCTTAAAGAAAATATCAAAGTAAACCAGTACAGTCGCCTTTGAAACGACAAATGGTACAAAAACCTTTGGGCAATCGTCCTGAATGAGCCTTTGCACCATATTGGCCCCTGGTGTGATCCGCGAAGGCACCAAGCCCAAAGTGACCTACACTACAGACTGACATGTGGGTTTGAAGAGGATACTCATTCACGGCTATATCATTCTTTCTTTATACAAAATTCAAAGGTCAGCACCTCACAATATTTACGGGTTTTTTCACTGTGTCGTGTAAACTCCGGTGCGTTTGGAAACCGTATACGCCTTCAAACCCTAGCCCACTTCCCCGACTAAAACATACACTCGCATCGCACTCCAAGCCGCCTTTGCATAGCCTATTACCCTTGTGTTTGATGTTAGTCTATATCAAAGAAACGATCACAAGGCTCTAAGACACTCGTATTGCATGCACCGAAGTAATGTATTATATATAGTAGTTCGACATCATGATCAGTTTGATAAAAACTTCAACACGTCTTTTTTTCTTTACAGATATCAAACAATGATAAGCTCTAACATGTGTTTGATCAATTTAGATTACAAAATGATCAGTTCTAGCCCTACCGACAGAACCGAAGAGATGAAATGATCGTCTTTTCACTTTTGCTATTTTAAGTAGGTTTAAGTCCATGGCGAAATTAAATGTTGTGCTGTAATGTGTCCTCCAGTATCTCATTCAGAATTTTAACCAAAAATTATAGCGCCATACAATAACAGTTTAAACTAACAAAGTTTCCTGATTTTACCTGTTTGGTTAATATTCAACATAGTTGTTTCATTCACCATGTATATAATAATTAACCATGTCGCAAATCCTCTCTATGTCTTCTCTCTACGTTATTCTATACTCCTTTTATATTCAATACACGTGGATTATTTTTTAACAGTACCGAGAACGAAAGTTTTCAGACATATATTGTTTTATGTAGTTGTGCCTGGAGGCATCCAATTGTCGTTTCTGTATTTACTTTATATAAAGTGTTGCAAGTCAAGAGAAGTAGGTCTTAGTCCTGTCTAAAGGGTCATAACATGGCGATTGAAAATTGAAGAGTTGGGGCACTGCTGTATGACCCCTAGACCATTGTCCCCGTCCAAAGCACCACATGTGACGGGACCTCTCGAGTGGACCTCACAGGAAGGTATCCTTGTGGTCTCACAACTAACGTCCCACCATATGTATCTCATTCCACACTGTGATATGTTTTTATTCCAGTAAACCGGTGAGTAGGTTCAAAGACTTTGGCTAAAGTCTCTATCATCCCGCTTATTTGATGATCGAGTGTGCTACAACGATAGAGAAAATAGAAACATCACAGTTCTCAACAGTGGTGGTCATTGCATTCAGAGGTGCCAGAGATTTTCAGAGTTTATTTAAATAGAAGTTGATAATCAATAACCAGTAAATACCTGTGTTCCAATGGTTAAAACGTAAGTTATGAACCCTTGCTCAAAAAACCTCAAAGAAAAATACAGCATGTTAGACGGCGGGCTGTTGGAGGAAGATTCCGGTTGCCCTGGGGCCAGTTGCTCGAAAGACGATTAGCCGCTAACACCAGATTAAATTGATAACACCGGGCTAGAGATAGACCTACAACATGGCGTGACGTCATCTAATAGTGGATTAAATTTAACAGCGCTTCGAGCAACCGGGCACTGGTGCTTCAGGAGCTAAGCCAACAACACGAAGCCGATCTTCTTGGATGTTTTTGTATTACGTCCTGTGATTGTCTTTGTTTGTCGCCAGTGGTGTTCAGGGTGGTTTCCTCCACCCATTGGGCTGGCACGCCGTCATATGAGTGAAACAACCTTAAGTGTGGTGTAAAACCCCAATCAAACAAACAAACAAACCTGTTAGGCACCTATTTTGCCGCACACACATGAAACTGTTTTATTTTCTCATACAGAGAAATATATCTGATGTCTGGACCTTTGCCAGGTATTGTCATGACGGACGGTTGACATGTCCTTTGTAACCTGAAAACTAATTTCTTATCGTATTAGCCTATATGTCTAATTCTTATGACACCGGTGTAACAAAATCTGTGGAAAACAAAGGCGGGAGTGAATTGGGTCGAATCACACCCAGTTACCCTGCTCTGAGCTTAACCACTTCTTGCTGCCAGTGTTTGGAGTAGAAACAGAAACCATATGCCAGGGCCAGAGTTGTTCTGGAGTTGGCTAAAGATGTCAAAAGTGACACATATTTGGCATGCCCGGCAATTAACAGAAACTTTTTTTTTACTTGTGTTCTGATTAATGGGTGCCAGAGAGAGAGCAACACAGTTACAGCATTGCGTCTAGATAGGTCTAGTCAAGAGGTTTTGTTACGTGATAGGTCAAATCCCCTTTGGTATCCCCCGTCAGGTCGGGTCAGCAAGCACTCGACTCGCCGATCTCTGATACTCTCCAGGAGTCATAAAGCAGATAGCAGACTGACATATCGGCAATCAAAACACAGCTTTTATATACGCCATCAAATTATAAGAGATTTAGGTGATTTTGTGGTGGGAAAACTTCACTATCACGTTGGAATGTCGAGTCAATCCACCCATGGACTGGTAGGTTTTCAAACTGAGGTTTACACCTTGCTTGCACATAGTAAACAATTTTCAACAACAGCAAAAATGTTAACTTGTTTTTACTGTGCAAACTCCAGCATAAAGATATATGCACTTACTGGTGATTACGTACGAATTTTAAAAGCTTTTGAATATTTTGTGCACAATGACTTTATAAAATTGAGCGCAGAAAGGGATAATGCAATTGACAGCCAAGACCAGCCGTGACATGTAATATACTGGCTCCCTTGACGTGGATCTAATGCCTAGAACAGATGGAATCCATAAAACCTTATCAGAATACGATAGAAGGGATCCAGCTTTTAACTGCTACATATCCAGTCAATTGTAAATCTGCACATACTCACATCCTAGATTAAAGTTACACAAAATAAATAAAAAATATTAGAGATAAGGATGAAAGTTCGGTGCGCTGCCAGATGCACATTGAAATATCTCCACAGGAAGTATACACAAAATAATCTGTGCTATCTTCTCTGACTGTCGTACTAAAACCCTACGCAGACTGAATTGATAACTTCGTTTAAAAGCAAATAAATAAATGAACGAACGAGAGTAATGAATAGCGCAAGGGAAGCGGTGTCTCTAAGGTACCTCTAAGGTACCAGCGAAGTCAACCAGTCTTCGTAATACAACTTCTTTAAAAAGCAGAAATGAGCTGGGTTATTAAAATGATAAGAAACACTTTGCGTGTGGATTTTTCTAGGAGTAGAAATTCCTACGAAAAGTGTTTTTCATAAGTCGAAGTACACATTCAAGAAGCATGTTGTCTGTCAGGAAACATAGGTTGTTTGTTTATACAAGGATAGGGATTTAAGATTTTTTAGGAAAAGTTGACGCAATGATAGTTTATGGAATAGGTATGTACACATGTAACAAAGGACAAATCTAGATTAACGAGGCAGATAAATTGTGGGATAGATTGTGGGATAAATCTTGCAATGGCAAACGAAGCACTTTCGTCAAAGGTATCTTCTATGCGGCAGGTATGGGGGTATGTTTTGACAGCACTAATTGGTCAACTATATGATGTCAAAGGTGTACTTCGTGGTCAAGCATACACTCTCTGGTCGGCAATTGTCTGAAAGAAACTTAAATTTGGAACTTATGTAAAATTCTAACCGGAAAACAGAAAGGCCCCATCTATACACATGTTTCGATTTTAAAGATCTGTTGTTGCACAGTACATATGTGGAGTCTTACTATAGTGTGTCGACGTTGGCTGATACCGAGGGGAAAACTAGACCACATAATTTGTTTGTTATGTCAATATACTGTAGTTGAAGACTAGTTTCTCATCACCTCTTTCTGTTCACCCTTACCAGAAAAATTTGCCAATATATAAAAAAGAAATTGTTTTTGCAAACGAAGAGATAAATTATACTTAAGCCATGCCACATGATCATTTAGAATTTCTATACCGTTACAAGTGGACGATTAACCCGTGTGGGCTTGGTATATAGGCTGTTAACACTACACTTGGGTTTGGTTTTCTTGTCTTTGTACCCTCCACTAAAAATAAAGCTACTCGTTCATTGATTTCAGTATACGTGTAGGTCATATAGCTTATAATTATAATAATGACATGAAAAGGAAGATTCCAGGGGTCAAGTAATGTTGAAGAGTACATAGGTGCTTATCGTCGCGCTAATGTCAGCCTCTCACACCCTGTATGAAAACACTATCCCAGATGAGAATCTGTACAGTTTGAGGGCTAGACAATTAACCTCATCGATCTGAATTTCACATTGTCATTTGTTTTATGACCATCAGGATGGCAATCCCAAGTTGAAGGTAAGGAGACAAACCAGGTAACTTAATACCATCCTGTTCGACCGACCCGTCAGTCCTTTTCCGATCAGTTGATATTGTACTGTGAGTAGAACACTCTATTTATTAAGGCGTATATCGATTGCTCTTTCCAGCAGTGAAATAATAAAACTATAGACACCAGTGAAGCGATAAGGTCCCGGAAATCACAGGTAACACGGCGATAAGCATGTCAAAGGGCGCCCTTTACCAATACTATCAACACTAAATGCGAAAGAGTTCCACGCAAAATGTCATTTACAATGAAATCTGAACGCTTAAACTAGGGCTGTTTGGTTGACTGGTAGTTAACCTTATCGATATCATTGAATGAAAGGTTAATGGACACAGGTGTAAACAGGTGTATCAGCACTGACATCAACCTGCAGGTGACACAAACAAGTAGTTTCTAGGTTATTGGTATAAACCGGTGTTGCGCCAGGTCGCTAACAGAATGCGACCGATGAATCATCTGGCAAAATGGTGTCGAATATTTATATGCTTTGAGCAAGTTGTTAAGGGACTATAGAGAGTGAAAATATAAATAGCGTGTCATTTTGTATGAACAGAGGACCTCTAATGAGTGACCCGGAGATATCAAATTTATGAAACGAGATTAGAAGATTTCATTTATTCTGTTTCATAAATTTGATATCCGGATCACGAATTTGATATATTATTTATCCCATAAATGCCTTTTAGTAGTAATTTTAATCAGAAATTAATATATGTTTTCGTTTCGCTGGCGAGAGAGATAAAGGGGAAGGCGCATTGGTACATACACATCTCGACCAGTGTAGAGCGTCCATCGGATCGAGTGATCAGAACCCGCGTAACACAAAAGAGTGCCGGTTGAAATGCAAAATTTCTTGGACTGACATATGATAGAAAAGTACCAAACAAAATTTGTTTTAATTCAACACATCGAACTGTGCGACGAGCGTTGTACTCTTTCAGTACATGAGCACGAAAGTTCAGAATGGATCGAAGGACAATCACAGATGGAAAACGAGAGATTAAGTGTTAATTCTCCTGTCGTAAATTAGATAATGATTATATTACACGAACACATATACGGATGCCGAAGATTCATTATTGTAACTGATATGAGCTGGGGTCGCCAAACTGTAGGTCAACCATGGTCACGGTTTTGGAACTGTGCAGACGCCATTGGCAAATTGTAAAATAAAATCGTCGTTGTAAGTTGTAGCATTTCATTGTATCAATGAATCAAAAGTGACAATTCAGAGCGTGGGAAAGCTGTATCCCACACGTGGAGATATGGAACAAATATTACACTGAAATTTACTCATTTATGGGATAACAAAATATAACACTTCGTGTACACAATTATAGTCTAGATTATTTTGAAGCGATGTGTATGAATAAATCAATATGGTCGATTTACAGACTGACAGACGTGCTCGATGGTATATCTCGCTTTATAATGCTCACGTTCACACACCCATAAAATATTAAGTATTTTGAAATTTGATATTCATCCAGTGCTAGAAACAGACAGTATGATTGTGTTGGAAACATACTGTCCTTATCCAGAGGGCTATTACTAATTGATGTCGGTCGGTATAATGTTTTTAATAACCTATAATAGATTTATAGATACTATATAAGAAATAACTTATCTTAAAAATAAGTCTGAACTATAAACACTTACTTGTGATGAAGTGTACGCGGAACAGTTCATGAAATTATACGAGATTTTGCAACTTTAAATGTATATTACCAGAGTAATGTAACTTCGAAGAACGAAACTCATTTTAGTCCAAACTGATTTCGGTGGTGTATGATGCCATCATCGGGAGAGTACTACTCTCCGAATGAGGGTTGATGGGTGCAAAATAAATCGCGGAAATAATAAGATCTAATTGATTGATTGATTGATTAGTGTTTTATGCCACATGCAGCGGTATTTCAGCTATGCTGTGGCATGAACATATTCATATTATTTTATTTAAGGTTCTATATTTTAAGACAAATTTCAGACTGCACCCCTGGCAGTAAACAGATAAAAGAGAAACAAATCAACTGAAAAGGACATCCATAAATGTTAACATTTTTTTAAGTTCTTTGTTTTGTGTGTGTTGTTATTTTTATTTTATAAAATATATCAATATGTTTAATTTTTCAAAGTCCTCGTTCTTCGTAGTTACACTACTCTTGTACTATGCTAAACTTATCAGTGGAAAACAAGGATATAATGTATTTATTCAGGTGGATTGTTAGCAGAGCGTGTATAATAGAACTAAATATATTGAAAAAAAAAATCCGTCGTTGTCCAATTTGGAGCTAAACCCCCTTTAACATTTTCTTTCTACACAATAAAAAAATACATATATATATATAAAGACAGCGGCCTAATGCTGGTGAACTCATAATAAATATCACATAAAGTAGAATTTTTCTGGATTAAAGGTCGAATTTAAAGTGTGAATTGATGCTATATCTTCATAATACACTAACTCAATTTTCCACCTGACTGCGCATCCACGCCCACCTCTACACAGGTTTGAGCTTTGAGGCTTATATACTACAGACATCGAATGACCTATATTATTCGTAACTGTCTGGCAGTTACGTTAATGGTAGACAACCATAGAACGACGTGGCGTAATAACCTCTAATTCAGGTAATGTATAAGTCAGGACATGATTTATAATTGGCCGATTGTCAGAAAACTAAATCAATGCAGTCGACTACAATAATAAATTAGAAATAAAAAATGTACTTTTAAAAAGAATATTATAATATATCTTGGTGATAAAAAGATATAACTCTATTTGACCTTACCTGGTATTGCTGTCAGGTCGAGGTCAAATATATTGCACAAACTGGCTTCCTTATCAGAGCAGGCTGGGTTTCGAACACATAGGCATATATATATGTTTCTATTTCATAAAATGGCATTCACCGCGGCACATGTTAAGATAATAAATAACAGATAACACCAGCAAAGGTGTTGCAACATTAAGGAAAATACATCAAAATAGCAATTCATGTTTAGTGAAACATACCTTGCCAAGTCTTTGTTTTGTTATCTGTTATAAAGAAGCTGTTAAAGAAGATGTTAAAAATGTAACTATTTAGTGTTGAGGACTAACATAACCTTATTTGACCCCAGCACAATCCCACGCGCCCCAGACTAATAAATAAACAGTATGTATAGTTGTGAGGTCATCAATTATCCTCGCAGACACCTTGACCCCGAACAGATGTGCGCGGCTGTATGTAGTCGTCCATATTCTTTGTAAACCATATACTGCTAAAGAAAATGTTGACCTACTTTATAACAGAAACATTCAAATAGTACCAACGTGATAGCTTAGTTTGTTAACGTTAAGAAACACACCTTTAAGTAGCCTTGAGAAGCTGACTAACTAATGAGTAAACATTCCGTATGGATTAACACATCTGATTTATTTTAAGCACAACCGTTATATGTTCATCGTGATATCATATCCCAGACTCTCAGCTTGTCTTATTGTAAAGAAAAAACGTTCACATATCCACTCTTTTTGGTCTATTCAATTACTCCAACCTAAATTCTACATACCATTTCGAAAGGTCATGTGGTTGAAATGATCAAACTAAAAACAGGCCTGCAAAAAAAATGTAGTTTTTACTTATGTAGGTTATTTAAAACTTATAAGTGAACTAATAAGACGCTATAGTGTCTTGCTTATTTACGCGATAACAGTTTTTATTGTAAACTTTTAATCTGAAATATTTTGCTTATGTCGTTCAGGCACTTTGTTATACTTCTCTAATTTCTTTTTGCTTCCTTAACACTTCAATTATCTTTTCAGTGAAGAAAGTTTCAGTTTTTCTGTCCACTTAAATTTTCTTTTCATGTAAGAAATTTACACTTTGTCATGCTTTTTTTTTGTTTCAACCGAGAGTAATTTGAATGGCTCTATATATGTGTTACAGCAGTGCAAGGACTGGCTGTTTTGAGACAATTTCTGTTTATTATCAGATGATGGTCCACGGCCACGTTTTATGTTATAGTTTGGTGTATAATCATTGCCTAACTGTGGCGAGGTTAATCTGAGGGCGGTTCGTGTTAGCGGGGTTGCTTTGCTCCGAGCCGAGGGTATCGCTTACTCCAGGGGCAACCTTAGGGGTACTTCCTCTCTAACCATCAAGATAGGCCTTTCGTTCAGTTTATGTTTTACAAAGTAAGGTAAATAACCTAAGCTAATAATTCCTTTTCATACCTCTAACCCAACACAGAAGCTTCCGAGAAAAGTGCCTTTAGTTCATACGAGTTGACATTTATTTCATTATTTACTACTTTATTCGAACAAAAAGGCCAATAAAGTGTACATAAGGGCTATGGATTATTTCTTTTTGTGTTTTTTAATTCAAAACGCATAATGGAATTATCAGGGCATCTATAATATATGTTGACTGGAACTTTGCTGGTGATGATATTTTGGCTTCCGAGTTGTCATTTCTGCTGCGAATAATCGCTGAATCTGTCACCGAGACGGCACAGACTAAACATTGGTTGTCTAGAACGATCCTCTGCCAACAAAACGATACTCTACACGATAGATATATGGACGCAACGCTATTAAGTCCTTAGTACCATGTCAACTTTAATATATACACAGAAAAATACGATGAATGAATTAACATAAGATCAAGTCATGTTTATGGACTGGGTTACGGATTTCCCGCCAAAAATCGAATGACACTCCGAATATCCAGATTATCATTTCGGATTTCGTAAAATATTTATTGACATTTTGATTGAAACTGTGAAGATTAATCATTATGTGGATTAAGTGTTACAAACAATATGCCTAAAATATAAGTTTGTCAAATTCACAATTGTCTACCACATTACAACAGCTAACTCTTGATTCATTTATTGCACGCGCTATACTTACTTTTATCTTACGTTTATTTTTATTTTTAAATAATTAAACAGTCGTGGTAAGACTCCCTCCCTCTCTCTCCCTCTCTTCATTTAACGTGGTAAAAAATTGTAAACCTCCGTAGCTCAGTTGGGAGAGTGTCGGTCCTGTTAACCAACGTTATATGTTCGATCCCCTGTAAATTCGATCCTCTGTTAATTCGACCACCTGTTAAAGCAGGCAATTCCTTTTTTTCTGTGCGTTAAAAAAATATATAATATGAACGCCTTTTATCAACTTCAGATTAAGATCTTTTCAAACCTTGTCTGGAGAATTTATATAGAAAATACACTAGATGATTGATAGCAAATTTGAGCTTTTCGACATCCCTGTGCCAGTCTGATAAACTTTTGGGAATATTTATTAGAAATGTAAATTATGGGGGAGGGGGAGGGGGGGGGGGGCTCTCATAGCCAGGAATTGTTATTGAAGATATCTAAATGCACACACTAATCATACTTACAGGTACAAAGATCATTATGGCTCAAAATATGTTATCTCTTCAAATCTCATTGTTAGCTTCAATATTGTTTCAATGTCCTTTAAACGTGCAAAGTACTGATAAAAATTACATACGGTTTTATAAACAAAAACTTAAAAAAGCAGTTCTCTACCAATACTATAATTGCTTCGTTTGAGCAGGTTCCCTAAACAATTTATTATTGAATAATAAATCCATGTAATTTAAAACGTGTATATATATCGTCAAAATTTTAGTACCGCCTAGCTATTTTCATACATTAAATCGGTTCCTTGATTCCATTAAAACTCTACTCCGGACATTTCTAGTGAAAATCTATCAAAAGCTTTATTCCGCTTAAGACTCGAACTAACATGCCTTATCCTTATAGGGCAGTATATTTGAAGTTTATTCGTACTGTCTTTAAAAACTAAGCAACCACTGGCAAGGAACAATACTGTAAAAAAGAGAAACTTCACATTTTGTAGTATTGGTTGGCCCTCTGGCTTAGGTCAGATTGTTTGGAATAAAACTTTGCTGTCTTTACTTAGCACTTAAGGAAGATCAATTATCCAACTTATCAAACATTTCACATTTTATGATCGTGCAAAGAATTGACGTTTAAACTTCCATTCTGCTCAATTTAGTTGTTAAACAGCTCTGTAATTCTATATAAATATTTTTCTACTTGGATATAGAATTTATTTCCATTCACTAAAATAATGGTCCTAATTAACATTCTATCGGTGTTATATATCATGAATCCCGGATATATCCCTCCAGGAGCCACACACTTTGATAGACTCTGTGTCACAATTGATTATATTAACAAATGATAGATTATACACAGTCACATAGCTCACCAGTTGATCTACACGCTGTCGGGATATGGTTAAATAAAAAATCATGTGGCCAAAAGCTGTAACTTTGCAATATTATTGCAAATATTTTAGGCTATACACTTTTCGCAAAATAAATTATTTGAGATGATTTCAATGTGAAAGTTGATTACCAATTAAAACGTATTTTGGGGGCATAAAACCGTTTTGCTTTGTGTTTTTCCGTTTGACATTATCAATTCTATTAATACATAGTTATTATATGCAGCTTGGAACCATTGCTCTGCTGCGTTTTCTCTTAAAGATAAAATTAACGGGTCGATAGTCGAGCAAGTGTTTCCCAAGGGCACACGAGTTATCCCCCTTGTTCATTTGCTATAACAGTTTCTAAAAGTAACTTTGTAAACACAATGCAATAGTTTTCATTCAATAAACTGAAAAGCAAATAAATAGCATATTTAACCAAATTCCTCCTTAAAGCTGCGGCAATCGCGGGGGTGGTTTTTACGAGGTTTTCCATCGTATTTAGGCAAAAACAATGTGAAATGGAGAATCCGTCTTCATATAAGTGAAATACCCTTGAGTACGACGCTAAATCCCATCAAACAAACAAAACAAATCCAACCATTGACAACTAAGATCTTCAGTCAGGAAGAAGGTTGTTGGTTTGGGTTGATCTCTGTACCCAAAGTTATCCACAATGTGTGCAGACTGTACTCCATTGACAACACATCCAAACCAGCTTTACCAGTTCTATTCACTTCTAAGTGGCCTCACTGTCTCAAAACGTAGGAACAATATCTGAAGTTTCAGGAGATGGCGCCAGTGCAATAACGTACACATTTACCAAAGACCCACAACGATGATCAAAGTTTCGACTATGATGATCAAAGACCCACAATGATGATCAAAGTTTCCAATATGATGATCAAAGACCCACAATGATGATCAAAGTTTCGACTATGATGCCACTTTTCATGTTGTGCATAATAATAATCTCTTCACTGCTGTTAAGTGATTTTGTTTGGACGTCGATGGCGGACGCGTCAGAGGCAAAACAAAACTTTTTTTTATCTAATTTCCCTTTGACGCACACAATTGCTAATAGCAATTGTTCCATTCTCTAAAAGTGTTATCAATATACTAAACGTAGTTGGCAACGAAAAACAAATCTGCAATAAATGTCGTTTGTTGGTTTGGGTTTAACATTTTACTTAAAGTCATTTCAACAATATGACGACGTGTCGATGGGTGAAAGCAATCATTCTAGACGGCACTGGCAACAAACAAGCACAAGAAGAAGCACAGAGCAAGGTATTAACCAACAGATCAGCTTTATGTAACCGTTAGCTCTGAGAGCGCCAGGGAAACCGTCAGGAAGCTCACCAAAGCTGCCCGCTCTGCAAAAGAAAACCAATAAGTTTCATATTAGATTTTTTTTTCTACAACTATTTTGTTCCCAGAAAAGTGACATTTATTGTGATTTTTTTCCTTTAAGATAAAACTATCACGTATTTTAATTTACCATAACTCTTTATATATATCAAACTTTTTAACTTTTTAGATATCTACAGAACACAGATAAAAACAATGAGCTCTGTAAGAATACTAACAAACGCCACTATGCTGACACCAATATGGGATGCAACAATAACAACAAGTGTGCAAAATTACAGTGTAAGACTACAGCACGGAGCCGCTTCGTGTTGCACCCAAGGTTAGGGACAGTAAGGCCACAAAAATACAAATTTGCCACATTGCATTGTTATACGACGGCACGGGCCGCTTCTCTGTGTACCCCACGGTATGCGGAAGAAGGATCTAGACAATTAAGAAAATGTAAATTGCAATGCAAGATTAAAGCACGGATCTGCTTCGCGTTGCACGCCAAAGTTGAACTCAGGACGTTAACAATAATAAAAAGTGAACAATTGCAAAATTACGATGCCAGACATCACGGATCTGCTTCATGTTGCATCCCAGGGTAAAACACAGGAAGTTCACAACGACACGTTCAAGCGCACAGAGGAACAGTTCAAAATAAATTCTAATCTAATCTTGACACAAATGTTTGTTGATTGGAATGTAGGCTTATGTGGAAAACACAAATATAATCACGAAACCACTGACAAATAAAAGTCTGAATCATAGTCAGGAAACAACTAAAACTTTTGTCAATCTAAACATACTGGCCAACGAGACACGCAATTGAGTAAAAGTCGTCCAACTGTAAATGTACATAAACACACCGATAAACTTGATTAACCCCATTCAACGGCCGTTCAATGGTAAATATAGAATTCCCCAGAAATGAATAAAATAAAAAAACACCACCAACAACTGTTTATCAAATTATTTGTCATGGTTATAAACAACTTTCTATGATAACATAAAAGAAAATTAAACAATGTAAATAATTATAATTTTAAGCAAGGCTTTATTCTATTTCTGAACAAGACTACCTATATTGTTTACAGATGTTTTTCGGCATGTAAATATGCAAGGACGTTTTCTGTTGCCCTCGGGACTGAAGGGCAACAATAAGCCGATAAAACAAACCCTATCTTGTCTTTGTTTATTACCAGTGGCACCTAAGGGGGGTTTCCTTCACCCATCGGGCTAGAAAGCCAGCATGATTGAAATAACCTTAAGAATGGAGTTAAATCCAAATCAAGCAAACCTATGGCCGTTCGTGTTGAAATCAGATAAAAGCATTTCATTATTATACTTTCCCAATGTTTCACCACAACAATAAATGATATAAACTGTACAGTACCGCTTTGGAAAGTTGACTGCCAACCCGGCTCCATCGTGTGTAATTTGTCATGAAATGTCTGAGAAAACGACTACCGGTACTTAAATTCTTCCTTTGATGGAAGTTTAAGGCCGTAATTAGGATTATTTCACTTATATGACCGTGTGCCTGTCCCATGAGAGAATGAAGCCACCCTCGACGCCATTCACAACAAACAAAAGCAGGGCTAAAACAAGACGCAATCCAAATCCATTGCTAACCCATCGGCATAAGCTGAACGAGCACCAGGGAATGACGACATCTATACTGTTGCCACTATATACTGCAATCATCTACCTTAAAATTTATTACCACCTAGTTTTAAATTATAGCCGAATCCCTGTCAGCTTTCACCGGCCATTGTTGTCCACATGGCAAACTATTTACTACTGTTTATTTGTGTGGTATAAAACAATGAACAGGGATTGCAATTTTGAATGAATCCTCTCTCGCAAAACAACGACGAATATGAGCTCAAGTGCGTCACAATATACACCCGAGTAAAAAGCCTGCTGAGAAGATAAGCTATCTGAATCTGTGTCATGTAGTTAGGTTGATTGGTGTTCAAAGCCGTGTTTGAGAGTACTTCGTGCATGGTGATGCATGGAGATTGGCGAATTTTCGCTTGTAGGACAACAGTGTACTTCATCATATTTAGCCTTTCTCGTCAGATGGAACCATCTGTACGCCGATGTAAACCATGTATACATTAAATATTTCTACAAAGCATGGTTAGAGCATAAGATATTTTTGGTTAACTTACAGAAACCAAACCACCAGGTGACGGCAGCTGTCGGTGGGCATGACCATACAACATCTTGCTACATGTAATATTTCTACCAAGTTTCATTAACATCTGATGAGCGGTAAATTGCTGGAAACAAATTTAGACTGGTATGACCTGTTTGTAAACATGTGCCAAATCAGTTACATACGATATTTTGCCACATGGAAGAATGTTTTAATCTGATAAGCGATTTTAAACTTAATGACCGGAAGAACAGACGGACGAACAGGTGGAGGCGGAAGAACAATCCCATACATTTCATCACTATACGGATTATTTGTATTAAGTTTCATTAGCATCTGATAAATAGTTTTCATGTTAAATGCTAGAAACCCAATATAGACTTTGGTATCAGGAGGCGGTCCCTATATACAAACACAGGCCACAATCAGCACTATGAGGCATCTTCCAAGGTTGAAGAATCCTTTCACGTTCTAACAAGCGCTTTTCAAGTGAATGGCCGAAAATCAAAAAGCGGAAGGACGTCGAACAACCATATACAATATTGCGTTCAGCCTTAACTGAAGAGAGTATAAAAACGAAGACAAGAGACAATAATAGTTATGTATGATTGATGGTTATTTCACTCATGCAATATGGCATCGTGATACAGCCCAATGAGTGAATGAATCGAGCCTCGCTGTAACAGGCAACAAACAATGGCAACATACAACAAGTCAGTACTTTGACAGTGACAATAATTATACGCCTTACAAAAATGGCCCCGGGGCACAAGAAGCTCCCTTCAACCACTTCCATCTACAAGGTAGATAAGGAAACGGAGAGGGGGGGGGGGGGGGGGGGGGGGGGGGGGGGG
>JAQQZZ010000034.1:257097-269545 GCA_030265115.1 Mopalia vespertina
CCCCCCCCCCCCCCCCCCCCCCCCCAAAAAAAAAAAGAAAAAAGAAATGGTCTTCTAAGATAGAGTGTGGGGTTAATAGTTCCAAACAAATCGGGATTGAATTGCCCTTTACCTGGATGACGATGCACCGGGTTTACAGAATCTGCTTTAGGCTAAAACCGGCATGTACAGCTTCGGCGACTATACCAGAGATTTGAAGTACATAACTGGCTTCTAGTTCCATACCAGCTGCTCGTATAGAAATAAAATGAATACAGATTTGCACGTTGTCAAAAGGAAAAGCCTGTTTTTGGATTAAGGATTTCGTGGCTCGTCGCCGTTGTCATGCAATGTGTGTTTAAACGACGACGGAAAACCGAAAGTAGCCACAATCTAGACCATACAGCTTCATCCGGCCGGCTGCTGAAGGACCAAACCTCTGTGTCAAAGGAGAGAAACGTAAGATCCGAATGCAAACAGAGACAAGTGTGCAAGATGAGATCAGAAACATTATTTTATCAAGTGAAGTATTTTGAAAAACAAATAAAAAATTTAAAACGTGACAATATTTAACGATAAAACTTGACATGGCACTATATGTTACTGCCAATTGCAGTTATTACATTCTGCATATCGCTGGTAGAAACGGTATTATGTCGGTTGATGTATAGACTGTTAAATCAACTTATACGCCTGTATTTGGAAACCACAAAGCATTGTATTAAGTGGAGACAGCTATTAAACTTCAAGTCACGCATGTACAAAGAACCGTTGTTGTTTTAAACAAGAATTTTACTTTTGTTCTTTTATAATGGACCTTGATAAATGTCCCTGTCCACACGGTACAAAACGATCACACGGTACAAACCGATCACACGGTACAACACGATCACACGGTACAACACGATCATACGGTACAGCACAATCACACAGTACAACACAATCACAAAGTACAACACGATTAAACGGTACAACACGATCATACGGTACAGCAACATCACAGGTTACAACACGATCACAAGGTATATTACGACGCAACACGATCACAATGCACAACACGACCTAATTCGGTACAACACGATAACTCGGTACAATACGAGCAGATGGTACAACACGGGCACACGGCATAACACGTTGCAACACGATCACAAGGCACAACACAATCTGACTCGGTACAACACAATCACACGGTACAACACAAGCACACGACATAACACGACTCAACACGATCACAAGGTAAAACACGATCACACGGTAAAACACGATCAGAAGGTACAACACGATCACGCGGTATAACACGACTCAACACGATCACAAGGTACAACAAGACCACACGGTACAACACGGTCACAAGGTACAATGCGATCACACGGTACAATACGATCACACGGTAAACACAATCAAACAGAGCAAAATTTTTGTTTCCAGATGTTTTCTGAAAAGAATGGAAATCATCAAATCGGCTCCAAGTTGCGCTTTCAACAGATAGTCAAAGGACTGCAAAATAGTTTATGATACTTTCAGGCGAATGTAGACAAAGACCGGGATACTAAAGACGTTTCAACAGGCAGTCGTTTTTTTCCACAACCTTCTTGGGAATTTCAAATTGTAGAAACAATAAATAACTGAGCTGAATATACTTTGTAGTCATGGGCGTTTTCGTATTACATACATAACGTTCAACTTACGATCCTCCAGGCCTGCCACGCCATAAGATAAAACAATTAAACGTGAGCCTATTAAAAGCTTTAAAAGCGCGTGTTGATTGGTCAATATGGACACACAACAGTCGATGTTGCTGAATAAAAGTTGCATGCTTCAACGATGGGGAACATGTTTAAGTATTTTGGATTCTTGTAAGCATGGTAAATTAAGTTCGGATCTTTTATTACAACTAAGGCTGTGTCCCTTAGACAGACCCTTTTACGAAGTGGAACCCCAACAAATTTGCTAAATACATAGGGTTCGGATTCGGTCTTTGATTGAAATAATTTAACAAATAGCTTATTAGAAAACTAGCTCAACGATATCTGGACAATGTGGCGGCCATTTGTATTTAGACCGTGGATTTAAGCCGCTCATGTGATAGACACTGAAGCTAACGCGAGAATTGGGAGCTGGTTCACGAGAAACTAACTTGCCTATATAGGACAAGCCCTACCCTGCAACCATGCACCTAGATTTTTTTTTGTACCTTCATATTATTCTTAGTTGACAATAATCACATAACTCCAAGCTCCAGTAGTTTCCAAACTTGCCAGACAGATTGATTTTCGACCATTGCTCATCATTCGAAAGGAATCCGCGTTTCGCTGACGAGACGTTTTGCATGGATTTAGTTGCAAGCTGAGTTCCAATGATCCATAGCATACTCGTTTTTATAGTTATCTATCACAGGAAAAAAGGCTTTAAAAAAATGTGCCAGAAAAAAAGATGATCGTAAACAATTGTATCATTCAAATTATATAATCAGTTTACAGTATAAACTTTGACCTTGTCAACTCATCGTGTACTATGCATAGGTCATTTAACAACGGCATGATGCCAAGGATTAGACATTCAGCGGAACAACACCCGAGCTGGTTAGCAAGAGTTAAGAAATAAAGCACACGTACATCGGATTAAAAGCATGAATAAGGGAATTTTCAATAGAGCAGAAACACGTAATTACATGAAGTTTATGGTGGACGTGTATAGATAGTAAACACTTTATTCTATATTTGATCATACATTTTCAGAAACAACAAAAAAAACCTTACAAAACGGTGATTTTTTAAACATCAATAAACCAGTTTACCATAAAGGACTTATTATGATTCGGATTATCAAAGGTTCAAAAATTGCCACCGTTTGAAATCAATCCTTAAAATGTCAGACACCCAGGCGCCACAATGAAGCATTGGTGGCCTAAAGTTTCAGTCACACAGAATAGTTAATTAACAAAATTCTTGTTAAATCTTCTACTTATTACTTTTGGAATGTAGTTTATGATATAGCAATCAAGGAGAATCAGTGGTCAAAAACGCTTATCAATAGACCACCGCAGTGACGCGTATGAATATATTTTTTTGTTTGTTTTATTGTGGAGAAAGAATAGTTTGCTTGCCTCTGATTATAACATATTTAAAAACATAAATATTAAACAAATGTACATTACTTTACGGTCAACAAAAATGGAATTGTATACTAAAACCATTCAATTTTTATATTTTGATAACGACAGAAAGGGATCCCATGATCAAACTGTTTGTTTTAATACATAAATACCGATCAGCTTCATAAATAGTGAGGGTTTGTAGAGAAATTGTTTAATCAATCAAGATTTTTTTGCAATTCTGGTGGCAATGGCGACTACAAATAGTACTGACAAAAAATGTTGAGGTGACCGTATTGTTGAAGTGATCAAACAAGTTTATGTGTGGCTGGCGATGGTGTGAGTTAACGTGGTGAAAACCAGAGTCCCTGAAGACAAAAACTGAGTTAAATAGAACGCTGACCACTAAGTGACCGCTAACACAGAAAATTGGGCCCAGCGACTCTAAAAACTAAAGGCTCTACTCCCCTCCCGTTGCTCTGCCATCTGCCTTAGCACATGTGTGTTTCCACTGTGGTTTCTGTTTTACCGAAGAAGATTAAATATTGCGATAATTAGGGTCTATTTGCCGCTGCATCAGATCCGGGCAGACACCTAAGACTCTGTGGACAATGACTTAAAAATGTTCTCTTCACACACTGCCTTGGCTAATAAAGTTATCAGAAAAGCCATTCATCAGGAATCCAGCACGAAGCAGCTAAGATTCACCCCTGCTGAGTCAACTGGACAGATTTCTAGCTTGCTTTAAGGAGAAACCCCTTCCCGCGTGATGGAGTTAACAAAACATAAGTTGGCTTAATAACAAGTCGTTAAATAATAAATAAGGTCGTATAAAATGAACTGAAGTTCAGAGAAGGTCTTATCTCAGAAGAGGTCTTACTGACATAAAACACAACGAAGTACAAGGTGGATTCTGGACTGAGATTCGAAGCCCCTTATAGTGTCTCTAAAAAGCGCTAAATTTCGGGAATTATTTTCTCTTCATTTTTCTAATCAAGATTTCAGTTCGACCGTGTCAACATACATCATAATGGACGCTGTCAGCTGGTGGTTGTCTGGATTCATAGTTCTAAGTTAGAGGTTGACGGCAAAGTTCGGGGTTTCTCTGTTGTTAGGAACTCCCGGTAGTTGTTATTTATTGCTTCCCAGTTGATGGCCAAAGCGAGCTGTCGTCACCAGGGACAAGACAACTATTCAGTTCTTCCCCGGGCTTATCAAGAACTCATAGGGCATCCGTAATTGGTGATGTCGTTCCGTCGTATCAATCAGGGTCGCGGCTACTGTATGCTTCTGACAAACAAATATGAGGTGAAGATTAATAGGCATAATACTGTCAGGTATATGTAAGGTGATGAATCACTTGCCACTCGACCACTGATCGGGTTTAATTACATAGGAGACTCGGCGAGCAAAGGTTAGACATGGGTTCTTTCACCTACAGGCCTGCAAACTATTGCTTCCTGACACAACGGTGATGAATGTTAAGAAATCCAACATGGAGACGTTCAGAGATCCCAAAACGTTAAAGTCAGAGGCTCTGTTTTGGCACATAAGACTTTTATAATCAGCAAAACAGATTAATTTACAAAATAAAACGTAATACTTCGTGTTGTGGTACAAGTGTAAGGCTTAAACACAATCATTTTTAGGGGTGCAATTGTAAGCATCCAACGCCAAAGGAATGTAGCCAACTTATTTTCCATGGAAAAGCAATGAAGCGGCTGCTGGTACTAGTTGTCCAATGTTCTCTCCGCCATTTGTGAAACCTAAACAACATATTAGAGAACAGATTGATCTTCCAAATACCATTCTATAAATTTATCGGAACAGAAGAAACGATATATATAATTACAATCAACTCAGTAAAGTGTTGAAAGCTAACTGTTTGAAAGGCATTTTTAATTGATTTAACTTGAAATCTTATAAATTGCTTCAAGTTTATGTTCCGCTTTTACTTTACGTGTGTGAAATAGGTTTCTCAATGATCTGTTATGATACCGCAACCATCCCACATAATGGTCAGTATTGAAAGACATAGCCACAGTGTAAAGAGTATAGTGAACAAGGAGCGTCTCACGGTGTAAAGAGTATATAGTGAACAAGGACCGTCTCACAGTGTAAAGAGTATATAGTGAACAAGGACCGGTTTAGGATGGTCATATTGAAATACAAAAGGAATAATGTTTTTACCTGGTTATTTTATATTTATATATATTTTATATGAGATCTAATAATTTAGCCAGAGCATACAGCGACTGGAGAGCACGGATGTAAGACCATCCCCTCCTGTTCATACGTTAATCCTCTAACATATGAGGTGCCAAAATATGTAAAGTCTGAAAGAAAGAAAGTGAAGAACATTCATCGAGACATTATGTAAAAAGATCAAAGGGGATTTCCCCGCGGCGATAAGACCGTGAACTAGAGCGACCCATTAAGCGACTGTAATATTCGCTCTACCGAATCATTGATAGTGGCAGTTTTTTGCTAAAGCTTTTACTTTGCCCGGTTGGCCCTCTGTCGCAGATATGAACCATAACAGACATGGAACATGGCCAATATCAGCCCGACCCCCTAAAATCATAAATGGCTCGGGGATCAATTAGAGAGACTTTGAAGCTATTTGGGTTACTAATTTGCTGGCCAGATGAAGGATGCTCGAAATTAGCATGGACTGAAATCTACTGGCCGCCGATGGCCTCTCGCCTCTTGTGACAGCTTTGTGTTCGCATGGTATAATTTGATTCATAACGGGGATTATATCTCGCCATGCTCTCGCTCTGTTACATTGGACCTCCGGCACAATCTTAGTATATGCAAAAAGCACTCGCCTTGATAAGTGACGTGTCATAACCCACAGCGATCTATAGCTCATTTAGTCCGGATTAGCTGGGCAAGGCTAAGGTACTTATGCGATCTCGTGCTCCGTCGGTCTACAAGGTTAGGGCCTGGGTTAAAAGAGAGCACAGACTTCTGCTCGCTTATCAATCACAGGTCATGGAGAAAACATCAAAATGGTAATTACTTATTAAACCAGCACGACAGGTCCAAGTGAGGTAGCCAGATAGCCGTGAAACAACATTAGGCATCCAGGAGTCTCCTGTAATCACCAGAGCCAATCTTGCTCTGCCAAACAGCCACTTCGTCATATTTTCACTCGGGGGTCGTCATTTTTCTCGGGCTACTGATGAAATTGAACTCGGTCATCTAACGACTTTTAGTTTGCCTTCAAATCTATTGGGTGTTACGACATGGCGTGATAGAGCCACCACAAACTTGTGCAGGGAAGCCCCGTCTCCTGAGAGAGAATATGATCATGTATCATTTTCATCTTCCGTCTCTCTTCAACCATAAACGCTGACTATTAAGCGTCAAGTGGCAGGCCAGGTTACCCACCCGACGCCATGGGACCCTGGAGCCACATTAGCGACCAGCTTCTATCTCCTCAACCATTTTCTTTCATAATCACAAAACTTAAAAAAATAAAACATGAAATAAAGTGCCAAAGAGCACCCACAGGAGCAGAGAATCGTTTCACTTTACAATTTCTCTCGACAATTAATAAATCTTTTTTTTCTTCGAAATTACAAAAATAAAGGCATAATGTCATGCAAGACTAGCCATCCATTAATCACGTGCGTGTGATACACCGCTACTCTTAGGTACAAAGAAATTCACATATTTCACATCCAGGTATACGATTCTCTTTTATGTCAAGTTTAGTATTAAAAGCCACAAAACATAAGTAAAAAGCAAGAAACACATGTTCACGAGGGTACCATATTAAATCGATTTGATGTGTTTATATCCAAATTAAATAAAGATGTTAAAGTTACTATTTTACCAATATAATATTGTCTTCTTTTAAAGGCGAAAAAAATCACACTATTTATCTCACACTTAACAGGATTATGAATATCATTTTGCTGATTTATACGGCTATATTATTTCTGCTTAATACAATGAAACGGACAAGTCTTCTTTAAATTTTAGAAAGTAAAGATAGAGGTATAGATTTCAGTGCTTCAGCGATGTTTAACAAAAATCAAAAGCCAGTTTACTGGTATACATGATCACCACAACCACGTGTATAACCAGAGCTACACTGTGGCTAATCGAAGGAAGTTAGTGACCATATCGAAATCTAATACATTGGTTTCATTCGGAGTTTTGTAACAAATACCATCCATATGTGGTCTTCTTTATCGAACCTTTTCGACATTACAGTCAACAGTATACAGTCGCTAAGGTTGTATTGAACAGCAATTCATCTATGGACTGATTCTTTGGTCTGCTAGGCTTTTCTTGTTGTTTTGCTATTGTTAATATTACAGTAATTCAGCAACTCGATATGACATAGCCTTTCCATTGTACAATTGCTATACCGAGCAATTAAAAAAAAACTTTTAGAACACTTTACCATCAATTTAAAAAGTCTTAAGTTTCTTTCAATCTGACGAGGATACTTCAAACCGAAACAACGAGGACTAGTGTTAAAAGAAAACGATTCGTAGCCGAGACCTCGTCCTATTAACGTAATTTTGCTACTCTAATATTTTCAGTCGATACTTCCCAAGCGAGCTTATCATTTTGGCTTAAGACAGTTAGCAATATCAGTGGCAGACTCGAGAGCTATGTTGATAACATGTGATTATAAACGTCAAAGAGGTGCGAAATGTAAACGATTATTGGCGCGTTTGTCGGCTTTCACAATAGCAAAAATATCGGTTTATAAATCCGGTACTTGTGCTTCTCGTAGAGCGCTCGCACGAACCCTACACCTCGCTATATGAACACTGCTGGAAAGCGATACCCTTCAGCGCAATCAGATTAATAGGTAAACATATCGGCCTTGTTCAAACACAGGAACCAGTTCAACGCCTAGAAAACTGAACCAACTCAGGCCAACTGAAGACTGTGCTGAGGGCGTTAGCGGAACAATTACCACAGGTTCGGGACACTCCATTGTAGGGAAAATGAACTTCGCGCTTTTGTCATTTTAACCGTTGTCATTTTCTCTTTCTGAGGATCCGCTTTACAACACTCAGATTTGCCTTAAGGGATATTTGCGTAGTTCGTCATACAAAATATGCTTCAAACGAAATGGGTATTGTTGATGTTAAGCAAACAATCTGCGATACGGTCTGTCAACGGTTTGCCATCCAACACAAAAGCACTCGAGACCAAAAAACTGCTACAATATCTAATAAAATGACACGACCCCGATAAAGCCAAAAAACAAAGAGGCAGAGAAATGTGTGTGGTTTTGGATAAGGAAACCTGTTCACGAAAATAAAAAGGCACAAAGTAACGATGGCCGCGAGGTTAATAGAATAAGCCATTAATCCCAAGCACAAAAGAAAAGTATCAAAATGAGAATAAGGTTAATTACAAACATTGTCAAATAATGATTATATATGGTATGAAAAAACGACATGTCTTTAGTTCATTGAACCAGAATGACCAATTAATTCCTTATTTTGATTTTTTGAATTCTCAAACATTGGGGTTAACTGAAAGCTATAACTGTTACATCATCTAGACAATGTCATTTTGAGCGATGATTCTCAGGATATATGAACCTATATTATCAGTCATAATAAGAAAGTGAAAAATTAATTTTGATTTCAAAATTTTCTTACAGCGAGGTTCTCATATTTTCCTTACAAACCTGCAAATTTCACATACCCAATGTGCGCCGGAATCCCCCCTAGACGCCACTGACAACAAACAAAGACAAGAATCACAAGATTCAACAGAAACAGATCAGCGTCTTGTCTCTTACCTCCTAGTGCACCAGGACAACAGTGAGCCCTCTCCAACCGTCCGTCTTAAACGCTATCACACCTAACTGTGTTTGTTTGATTGGGATTTAACGTCGTACTCAAGGGTATTTCACTTATATGACAACGGATTGTCCATTTAGCATTGTTACTTGTTTAAATACGGTGGAAAACCGTGAGGAAATCTCGTAAAAACAATCCCCGCGATTGCCGGAGCCATATCGTGTGACTCACTCATATACCTGATGGTCGACAGGCGGACTCGAACCCGAGGACGGTACATCGAAGTAGATTAGTAGGCAAACAGTCTCTGCTTACCACTAAGCCACGGCCGCAGGCTCAGCTAAATGTGTTGTTGTGCCTGCGGGTTCATTTACTTCAGTTTGCAATGTCTCTTAATCATGCATCTAAAAACTGTTTTCTAAAACACTTGGACCTAAAAGCACAGTTTTTACCTCTTTCATTTGTAGGGGGTAGGAGGGATTTGTTATACAATGTTATGTGTGTTTCATTAATAAAACGGAGGTGTAACCATTGCATAAATTGATAAAGTTATTGAACAAGATAGAAGATTTGCGATAGGTATGCGTGCCTGCGCCGCGATACAGGGCACCTCGGGTCATCAGAACTGGATGCGACAACCAGAAGCACTTCGCCTCTCACCACACCGGATTTGTGGCTAATAGAAGCTTCCGTACCGCAAACCTCAGAATCAACATTCACTTCACACTGCTCAGACAGATGGCGTCCGTATTAACTCTATCTAGTTACATCAAGTGAGATTCACCGAAGAACAAATATTGTCGTAGGCGCTAGAGTAGTGGTTTATAACGGGAAACATGGATGGGAGAACGGCACACTTCCTTCGCGGCTAACCCTGACCACAGCCCCGACTCTCCTTGGGTTCAGCCAAGGCACCTCGCCTTTTCACACAGACAATAGAGTTGTCCACGCACCATCACCCGTCACTTAAGGTTGTGACCAATAAACACACTTCGATACGCAATCACAACAGAGCTAAGCGAATGTCCAGGCCGCAGAATGGCTAAATGTCAGTTAGTTTTATTCGATAATTTATTGGGACAATTAGTGATTGATAAAGCCTGGTCTTATAAATACCATTTGCGTTGTTATGACACTAATTACTGTGCCGACATGGAAGACCCATTGATATAGAAATGAGGCGAGTTCCGGACCTTTATTCTGCCCTTCCAACCTCCTGCCATTACTGGTGAAAAGGCCATAGATGGTACATACATTTATTTGATATATTGGTAAAGCCATACTGCTAAACGAGCACACAGCAAACACGGTTAATAAGCATTATGTCCAATTTACCATTGAATTATTCAGACGCAAATGAATTGGAAAAAGCAAAGTCGACAGAGATTCGATTTAATGTAACTTATCAAATTAATTCCACTGCTGTTTGTTGACACTTAAAGCCTTCTATAGATAGTTGATTTTCAATAGACTATTCCACTTACAACACCGATGTGATCTCTTAATCAGCACAGCTACATAAAAGCCATTTTTGGAGTGATTGGGAATGAAGGGGGGGGGACAAAACTGTGCGCATTCGCCAGCTGTTTTATGAATTCATCTGAATTTTGTTGTTCCTGTATACGTTTTCAGGATATGGGGGGGGGGGGGGAGAAAACACAGTAGAAATGTTCTCACAGAACATGGATGCCCGATATGTTAACAATTACAATTGTTTTTGATTAAAATATCCGCGCTTCGGGTTGACTGCATTACCACATCGGCATCTTTGGCTTGTAAGGTACTGTCGGATTATTACCTACAAAATTGTTTGAGTCGACACGTCATATCGTGATCACTTCTAATTTCAAAATCCCATCATGTGCAACCGTTATGAACCAGACATTAAAACAAACCTGACCTTGAATTGTGACCTTGGCCTTCAAGCTGGCAAAACGAATGCTGAACACATCTTTGTGATAATGATGTCACTTGTACAAATTTATTTTCAAAATCGCCTCATGCACAGCTAAGTAAGGAGCTGAACACATCAGGTCATTTTTCGAACCCATTCATGAACATACACACAAACACACTTACAGACAGGTGAAACAGTACATGTTGTCTGGGGGCTGTGGCTTAGTGGTGAGCGAGTGAGCTTACTAATCCTACTTTGATGTACTGTTCACAGGACCAAGTCCATCTGTCGACCCTCCTGTATGAGGGCATCACACGATGTGGCTCCAGCAATCGTGGGGTAGGCTTTTACGAGGTTTCCTCCTGGTTTTCCACCATAATGGGCAAGGAAGTGAATATAAGTGAAATACCCTTGAGTACGACGTTAAACAACAATCAATCAAACAAACAAACAAACATGCAGTCTGCTATATTAATGGAGCTTTTGGTAACACATGTAAAAACCAAACATTCTATCAAGTTTACAGTAAATGTTGTGTAAATAATGAATAAAGGCATATAGAAATAGCCTGTTTCTTATTTTAATATGATGAAAACAAGAGGAACAATGAGATAGGTACGTAAGTAAAATACAAGAAATAAAAAAGTTATCACAGAGTATTTGGCACACACAAGATGAAATTAAATCTTCAGTTTCTGGAGTCATTTGCATACAAGATAAAACTTTGCTGTCGAGAAGTCAGAGCTTCATTTAATTTTGAAAGGCCATCTTTGGGAATTGTATCAACAAGATTAGTCCTCAGTGGGAAATGTCTCTCTTCATGTAAGCCTGCATGAAGTTTGGTATTCCAATAGCTTGACTTCATGTTATCCAATTTGTGTATTCTCCTTTCCATAGGTTTTAATTTTGGAATTTGGACAGTCTTCTCTCTTCTATACATAAAAGTGTTTCTGCGCAAGTTTTTGCGAAATACGCTGGGAAGCGTGGAGCTCTGTATCGTTGATGAATAACTATTTGAAATATTGTTTTCAGACACTTTTGCGTTTTGGAAAGTCTTGGTAGTGGTTAAGGTGGAATAAGAGGTAATTGGTTCAGAATCCCCAGATGATCTCATGAGAGGTGGTTTTTGACAACCGGTAGAACTCAATGAGGTTGTACTTTGTGGTGAAGTATGCTTCAGATCTATGCAGGTGTTGTATCTGGATAATCCCTGAAATAAGATTAAAGAGATCAAATTGAAAAAACTATATACTAAACGGTGCTGAACTTGTTTGTAAAATTCCCATGATCTATCTTAGCCTAATTTGGTTATTGTTATTCGAATTTAAATTTATAATGAACCTGAAAAGCAAAGCCGAATTGTTATGTGTTGCCACATTTATTTTCGAATGTATTAAGTATGGTGCACAGCTGTTCAATGACTTGCACAAATTGTTTTCTCCTGTCTGATCCTAGGTTATTCTATGGAAATGAATGTATTAATTGCTAAATGTATAATATGTTATTGTAATATATGTCTCAATAAACAAACTTGATGGATACTGTTCCGTTACCCTGGTAACAGTTTCCAAATTACCCTTAGCAATGCGCATGTCTCAGTGGTCAGATCTTAACTATTTAGTCTTAATAGAATAGTAATAGGATAAACACGTGGCTCAGTGCTCTCTGTTAACTCAACAATATTCCTCACTC
>JAQQZZ010000034.1:269645-283573 GCA_030265115.1 Mopalia vespertina
AAATTTTGCACACACAATCTAAAAGCCATTATCTAAAAAACCGTCATGCAGTTTTTTGATATTGATTTTCATTTTGATTGTTTGTTTGATTGGGGTTTTACGTCGTACTCAAGGGTATTTCACTTATTTGACGACGTGCCAGCCCAATGGATGATGGAAACCACCATCGACACCACTGGCAACAAACAACGACAAGACGGGACAAATACAGGACAAAAACAGGACGCAATATAGACACCACAAACAGATCAGCTTCCTGTTCCCCTTTAGCTCTGAGAGCACCAGGGCAACATGAAGCTCCCTTCACCACCCGCGACAGTACATGCAAATCCAGGTGTTTGACCTCCATAAAAAAACTAGGCTTTTTAGTATCTATACCATAAAAAGGTTAGTGCTCTGAGACCACAGACCAGAGTTTGAATCTCAATAGAGGCAATCAAAATTTTCTTTCTCCACATTAAAAATAAAAAAAGGTAGCTTTTACAATCAGCGTCATACTCAAGGGTATTTCACTTATATGACGACTGATTGTTCACTTCATACTGCTCCTTGCCTAAATACGATGGAAAACTGAGAGGAAACCTCGTAACCCCCCCCCCCTGCAATTGCCAGAGCCACATCATGTAACTCACTCATATACCTGAGGGTTGACAGATGGACTCGATCAGGATTAGTAAGCGAACTCACTAACCTTTAGTACAGAATCACAGCCGCTATACAAAAGTTAAGTTTTAGTACAGAGTCCAATAAAAAGTTTAATTGTTCCCTTACCACGCCAGGATCGGAATGGCTGGGTTGGGTCAGAGAAACCATTCGTTCCATTCGCCACGACGGCCGCCACTCGGAACTGGTACCAGTGACCTGGCTGAATATCCCGAACTAAGTAGTTCCGTCGTGTTGTCTACAAAAGTAAATTACCATATAAATAGCAGTTACATGTGAGTTTGTTGTAAAGATTGATTAATTGATTGGCGTTTTACGCCTTGGTGAAAGGTATTTCACTCATATGACGGCGATGTGTTCTAACACACTAGCACAATCAAAATGTGAAGCGTTTCCATAATGTTGGAAAGTTAATTTTCCTCCAGTTCTAAGTAAAGACAGTATTGCTACTCTTCAAACAAACTGCCCTTAGTCAGAGGGCTTAATCTAACAGTGTACTGTTGAGATCAGTTATTTGCCAGCTTCAGGTAACAATAACATTACCTGATTATCAGTTCCTAATTGAACCTCTCCAAGCCCCAGTTGACCATAGCTATTGTTTCCAAAGCCCACCACAGAGCCATCTTTCATCAATAAAACAGTGTGCCTACCACCACAAGATATGCCTACTATACCACATGGTTCAGAATCAACCTGGACGACCTGAGGCTCCCACACAGTGTCTGGACCACCACACCCAAGTCTAGAGAGAAAAAAGTGTCAAATTAATAAACCATTCTTCAGGTTATGGCAAATCCTGTTTTTGTTTTGTGCTGTAATGAAGGTAAAGTTATTCCTAGATTGATTGATTTATTGATTCATTAACCCATTCATTTGTTCATTGATTGATTCATTCATTAACCCACTCATTTGTTCATTGATTCGTTCATTCATTAACCCACTCATTTGTTCATTGATTCGTTCATTCATTAACCCATTCATTTGCTCATTGATTCATTCATTCAATAACCCATTCATTTGCTCATTGATTCATTCATTGACTACGTTTTGAGGCATATTGAAAGTAATTTCACCTAGGTGATAGTCGTCCAAGTGTTAATGGAAGAGGAAATCAAAATTATTGCCACAAATTAGAGGCACCATTCTCACATGTAGACATTACTGGGCCACAGATGACTGTAAGATTCATCTTCATTTGTTCATCTGATTGGGGTTATCTGCCATACTTAAATAGGGTTACTTCTGTGTGCCAGCTGTATAGGTTCAGAAAACCACCATCGATGCCACAGGGCCCTCTCACTAAGGGCAGTTTTTTTGGAGTGTAGCAAAGCCTTCTTTATTAAGCACTGGATGAAGATTAGCTGTCCAACTTTATGAAAACACTTTACATTTTATGGTTATGCCAGTGGTCAAATATTGTAGGAATACACCGCCATCATACTAAGCACGACATAAAACACCAATCAATCAATCCATGTCACAGGCAGCAAGCAATCACAATACAGTACAACCAACAGATGCTGCAAGAAATCATCTTAATGTTGGCCATCAGTTCTGTGAGCATCAGGGAGCTCCCTCCCAACCAAACTCAGATTCATCCTAAACCACCCGCAAATATAGGATCTTATTAGCACCTTTCAAACCTCACTCTGAAAGCCAATCAGCTTTGACAATTATGGTTTAACAACAGAAGGAAAAATATCTCATACCAAATATTATACAAGTCATATATGGCACATACCTGTTTATATTTAATAAAGCGGTTTTAAAAAAGCATGTACACATAACAAATCCATTTACTTGAGCAGAAGCTCACATATGCCAACAGTGCACTATGATAAAATTAAAAAATGTTTAAAAAGAGTAAATCATCCATGCATAGTAGAATATAATTATAATATTATATGGGATTTAAGAGTTTTACTATTTACACTAAGACATTCTTAAAACTCAAATTATAGATCCTATAACCCTTTGACCCGTTAGATTACAATACACAAATCAGGTAATATAAGGCGCTGTAGAAACGTAAAACTAGACACCACTTGACAAGCTTAAATACCCTAGCTGGCTTAGTTACAAGACTGTTTACTTACAATGTGTGCTTCAAAAACACATTGACCTATAAGATTGCTGTGTGAAATTTATGTATGTAATGTACAATGTAAATATAGCAAAATGTACCACATAACTTTTAAGTAGCCGATTGAAGTGCATGTGAAGAGAGGATTTAACTGGAATGAGTAGACTGTATACTAGTCCTAGATTTAACTACTGAATGGTTCTTTACTCAGGCTCCATTAACATGGCACAAACCAAACCTCTGTCCTAAAGATGGCAATATTTTCTTAAATATGTGCTGTAGAAACAGCAAAGATACCACTGAAGACAAGACAGATTTTCTCAAGATTATTATATCCATACACCCCAGTTAACAGAATATAAGTTCATTCTATATAAAATGTGTCAAATTTTTTTTAACAGTTTCATTTTGTCAATTCTGAAGTAAAGATACTTCAATGAGGTTATCAGAAAGAAGAGACCCAATGTTCTGTAAACTTACAAGTGGCCTGGAGCATACTTTATTCAACCAGGCTAAATAACACAGTTCACTGAGGCGCAATACCAGGATTAATCTCTTTTTTTATTTCTCTCCATTTTTATGAAAAAAGTTTTCAGATTTTTGAGAATAAAGAAATTCTTGTTTCTTTGTTTGGTTTCCATACTTTTGGAAAATTGTTCCATTGCAAAAATGAATAATTATTTATCACCTTTTTTTATTACTTCTGGCTTGAGAAAATTCTTTAGCTTGATCAAAATGCAATTAATTTATCCCTCATTTCCATAACCTTCTTAAGCCTCTCTTAAGACAGTTCTTAAGAGCTTATGAAAAGACAAATGGGGGTTAAAAGAGATTTAGTTGGGGTGTTCATTCAAAGATGACCCGAGCCATGTACTGTGAGCCAAGACAATCTAACTTTTACACACAATTCATTAAACAAGGCATCAGGTCAAGCGAAGATCAGCCGATTTCACCTCAGACCTTAGATTGATAGATGCTCTCTATATCGCTAAGCTTGACACATCTGAATTACTTCTTTTGTTTTTCTGATATGATAAACATCAGAGGTCTCGTGATGTAGAAGATTCCATCAGTAATTCCTTCAAATCACATCTCAGTCTTTGATGGAGTTGCCAAAAAAGCCAATCTGACATTCACCCATCTGAATAGGGTCAGGAAACATGCCACTTCTCAAGACTGCAAATACAATCATTTGACAAACTTACCACTTCTAAAATTTGAATTGTATTTATTACAATTTATCAGTGGAAATTGCTAAAACATTCTTAACTGATATATTTCATCTTGGCTTATATTCAACTCAATCTACTTATGCCTAAAAACCTTGAATGAAAATTATCTATAATTAAAATTTTTTATTAATCTTGTAATTTGGAAACTGAAACGATTCATGTTTTACTCCTTATGTTATTTAGACAATAATATTCATGGAAATATTATCTTATTTTTATGACAACTTTAATTCCGTTCATGTTGGAAATCTTAAAATTAACAAAAAAATAAATAATTTTAATTTAAAATTCCAATTTATTCCTACTTTTACATTGTGACAATTTTATTATGAAAATTTAATCTGGCATCAAGGCAAGCTGACAGAATTTTAACTGAAGGCTAATATCACAAGTCGTTGATCTTAATTTAGTTTTCAACCTTGTACCCTCAGTAGCCTGGGGCCAATTTTCCAAAATGCCAAGATATGACATTTTTGTGAAGTGAACCGTTTGGCTGTTTCATTTGGGTGAGTAAAAGGTTAGCTCCCTTTGATGCTATCTATCTATGATTAGCAGCTAGTACACCCAACAAATTGCTAAACTTCACCCATACATGGACATATTCACTGGCACAAAATCAAAACCAATAATTGAAAAATTGATGGCATTAGACTCCATAATCAACTGGAGAGGTATGATAACACAAAGGGGTTGACGTCTACCGTTTCAACGTTCCTATCCTGTTTTTATGATTAATTGAGAATTGGCAAGAGAAGTCAGTAGTCAGTTTTGGATTCTATGAGGTTGTTGAATAACTTTCAGTTATCAAGCAGATCTTTCCCTCTGAGGGGTGAATTTAAAGATAAAGTGTTTTGGTGCCCAAATTGAAGCCATGTCGGGAAACTCTCCGACCCACTAATGTTTTTGCTGCCGGTCTGCCCGAAAATTTGATTACCACGATATCAAAGTAGAATCTCAATCCAGCAACATTCATTTAAACTATTGCTGAGGTGTTCAGAGATTCCCTGTCTGATTATGCGCACCAGACTACTTCATTCTTCAAACTGATTCTATCTCGGGTAAAAACTGGCGCGCTGTTAAAGGGGAGTAATAATGTGTCTCTTTGCCCCTGAGATCAGGAGGCTGATGAGCTTTTGTATGGCAGGGATCAGCAGGGTCGATCTTCCCATGTACCTAACCCTCACATTTGACCTATCCTATTTGTTTAGGGTAATAAGAGAAATTCTGAGAGCAGGCACAATTAAAGGTTATAACATTAGGTTGGTGGCGGGTGGCTGCCGAATTGACACCAGGGTTAGGATTTATCACGTCAGTTTGATCACGGTTAGATCCCCAACGTTCACCTTGTTCAGGAAAGCATCACTAACCCGATGAGACAGTGTGCGCCCTCTGGTAGCCCCCCTACCATCAATAGACACATGACAATGATGCCCTTTACAGACCCGGGCAAATTAACATCGATTCCCTATTCTCATCCCATTGGTCAACCTTTAACACAACTGCCAAGCCATGCCTGAGATCATTTCTGAAAATTAATCTTTGGCTAGGAGTCTCCCATCAATATATTTTGTAGGGGACTCCTGAGCTTTAGTTATGAGCTGGGTTGATAGAATACCACAAAGAGATTCAATCCGTTTCAGCCATTTCCCAATACATGCATATTAACTGCAATAACTAAGTTTAGGCACGTCATCTAAACCAGGCCATACACAATTTGCCATCAGCTGACAAAGGGCAAGTTTTGAGGACCAGACACAGATTTAATTATTCCCTCAACTAAGCTGAAATCATGTTTTCTATTTGGTGGTGAATTTTATCGGAGTCTCAGCTATCTAAGTGTGTGAGTAAGATCCATACATCATAGAACAGGAAGCTTTGTCAAAGCACACAACACCTAAGCCTTTTCTCTGCCGATCTATCAAAAATACACTTTGCTTAAAAAGCCACAGATACTGTAAGTCTTCTTAAAACTTTGTAAAAATACAACATACAAAGTTTAAAGTTCCTCAGGTGGTGCTACTGTATACTGTATATTATGAAAAAAAATCGTTTAAAATTTTACTCCTTTCTACCATGTTTTATAAACGATTTTGTTGTATATAAACTATCTTTTATCTTCATCTACAGACAATGATAAAAAAAGCCCAGTTTAAACGAGTTTCAGCAGAGTGATTTCAAAATTAGCAAAATACCTTGTTCACATTGCCACTTAAACTGTACTACCATTTTGTTAATTTTGCATATTCATGGTACCTTAAACATAAATTCAATGGCTAACATTTGCGACTTTCAGTCAGTGGTTTCTTCCACAAATATTAAGGTTATTTATTTCTGATTTTATAGTTGTTAGCGGCTCATTCATAAAGATTTATTCATTTCTATTATCTATCTTAAAAGGGACTCTCCAATTCTCTACAATGATAAATCGGTTACATTTACTAGATTATACCTTTTTCTCAACATTATTATCAGAGAAATTACACAGAGAAGGGACTTCTGGTTTTAAAATAGACATTAAGAGAACTTCAGAAGGACTTCATAACTATGAATTGTGAATTTGGGCATACCAGATCACACATCAATTTTGTCATTACTTACCAAACTGTATTTAGTTGCAATAGTCAACAAATAAGAACATAATTGCAAATTGTTGCCAGTTTGAGTGTGCATTACTTAAAACATGTAAAACTTTAGAAACACTTTATAAACTTTAATTGACAATTTGGGCATACACTAAACAAATTTTGTTATTACTTGCTAAATTGTGTTTGCAATAATCAACAAATCAGAACTTAATTGTAATTAGAAACCAGTTTGAATGTACAGTTCTTAATACACCTAAAACTTTAGGAAGGCTTAATAAATATCAATTGCCAAATTGGACATGTAACGCACCAATCGTGTTATTATTTGCCTAATTATGTTTGCAGTTATTAACAAATGAGAACTTAATTGTAATTGGAAATCAGTATACAGTACTAAATATTGTACATTCATAGATAAAACTGTATTATTAATTGTCAGTGTAGTGTACAATATTTCAAAAAAGAATTATTGTCATTCAATTCCTAAGTAAAAATCTTCATAATTTATTAGGAATTGTAAAGCAGGTAGTTGGAGGGAGCTTCCTGGTGCCCTGGTGCACTGAAAGCTAATGGGCAACATGCAGCTGAGCTGTTGTTTTCAGGCCTGCATGTGCTGTTGGGGGGAACGAACCAAACGGGGTCTTCCAATGGTTAGGCTAACTTATTTTAGGAGGACCGACTTATAGGTTTCACAAATTGTTTGCATGGTTCATCTAACTTTGCCTTTTGTAACTGATTTTGAAAAATTGTGTCAATCCTATATTTAATGAAGTTTGTATTATAAAGCAACTTTGCTGTTTTGTGTCTGGTGATTGTCCTTGTGTATTCACAAATAGCAAGTGATGTTGATACTGTTTTTTTTTTCTATTGGGCTTGCACACCGTCATAAGTAAAATAACCTATAGAACAGTGTAATACATACCCCAATCATCCAAATAAATTAATTGTCAATATGTGTGTACAGCATACTTCAGAAAAACTTCATTGCTGGCTTGTGTCACAACACAATTATATTTCACAAAAATTATCATCAACTTGTGTATAAAAACTAGATTATCAATTGTCGATTTTATGTATTCAGATGAATTTTAAAAATACAAATGTTATTAATTGTGAATTCATCTACAATACTTCCTAAAAAAGTTTAGTCAACATTGTGTTTAAATACTTCACAAAAAATGTCATCAACTTGTCTATAAACTATTCCCTAGAAACTTGATAATCAATTGTTAATTTATGTTTACAAATTCTCCATCAAAATAAAAATGTTATTTATATAGGTTAATATGTTAAAAACTGCATAAAAAGTTAAGTCAATTAATTGTCAGTTAGTCCAAAATACTTCACAAATGTTGATTATAATAGGTCAATCATTGTCCACAATACTTCACAAAAATACACCATGAAAATCTTTGCAGGTGTACATAAAGGAAGTTTCTGTGATCTAGTCAGTTTCTTTATTATAAAGTGAATGAATGTGTACAATACTTCAAAAACTTTTATTATAAATTACCTGTTTGTGTGTACATTATTTTATAAATATTATATCATTAACTGTGTTATATACAATTTTTCACAAAAAAATTATTATCAATTATGAATTGGTGTGAACAAAAAATCATATAGACGTAAGATTGGCATGAATGGGCCCAGCATTGGCATGAATGAACTACAGACTGGCATGCACGAGCCCAAGACTGGCATGAATGATTGCCAAATTGGCATGAATGAGCCCAACATTGACAGGAGTAAGCCCAAAATTAGGATGAATGAGCCCAAGATTGGCATAAATGAGCCCAACATTGGCATAAAGGGACCAAGACTGGCATGAAAAAGCTCAACATTGCCATGAAAGGGCCCAACATTGGCATGAAAAAGCTCAACATTGGCATGAAAGGGCCCAAGATTGGTATGAAAGGGCCCAAGATTGGCATGAAAGGGCCCAAGATTAGCAAGAATAAGCCCAACATTGGCATGAATTATTTCCAGATTGGTATGAATAGCCCAGCAATGGCATGAATGGGCACAAAACTGGCATGAATTGGTTCAACATTTGCACGAATGAGCCCAACATTGGTATGAAAGGGCACAATATTGGTATAAATGATAGCAGCATTTGTATGAATTGGCCAAACTTCGGCATAAAATATCCCAATACTGTCATTGACAAGCTCAGCATTGGCAAGAATGGGCCCAAGACAAGCATGAAAATGTCTACCATTTGCATGAATGGGTCTAACATTGGAATGAATGGGTCAAACATAGGCATAATTGGGTCGACATTGGCATGAAAGGGCAACATTGGTGCGAATGGGTCAAACATTGGCACGAATGAGCCTAACATTGGCACAAATAGGTCAAACATTGGCATGAATGGGTCGAACATTGGCATGAATGGGTGAACATTGGCACCATGAATGGGTCTAACATTGGCCTGAATGGGTCTAACATTGGCACCATGAATAGGTCAAAATCCCTGCAAATAAAAACAAAATATTCCTGAATAATATACAAGCAATGTTGCACATAAACAAGGGGAACTTGCTGTTAGTTTCTCATTCAGTTAATACCTTCCCATAAATATTTTGTTCACCCAGGGGCAGATCCAGCAAGCTTGTTATGAAACGAGTGAAATAAACCTTGTCTCAATTGTTACGCTTGGTGTTTAATCTGTCAACCACAGGCACATTTATATATCTGAATTCCAACAACAAAAAATACAAATAATCCTTTAAGTTCAGTGTCATGCACTTATAAAGATTCTCTTCTTCAACTGTCCCTAAAATCAATGCTAAGCCTGGATTTATAAAATGTTATAATTAAGTTCTCAATTCGCGTTTGTATGTGCAAAATTTCATGAATTGGAATTCAAGTCTACATGACCTCATGGGAAGTATGGTAAATTGTCAATTCCTGTGTACATAACTTAAGGAAAAATTAATTTAATATTTGACAATTTGGTGGATAACATGTGGTTATGGTTCACTTTGACACCATGTGGAAGACGATTTGTCCATGCATTAGAGGTAGATGTTAAGAGAAAGTGTCCATTTGTGTGTGCATCTGTTAATCAATTAGTGTAAGAACATTTCAGCCAGACTGACGAACAGACATACGTACATGTACTCTATATGGCCCCGTACCTCACAAAATCCTCATTTGGGTGGTATGAAAAGTGAAGAACAAACAGGTTAAGACATAAAAACTGTAAAAAACCTCCATACCTGCCATTAGTCCCTTATTTGAAATTGATGCATATCATATTTGCATCCGGTGTCACATTGTAGAGAAAATTTTTGTGGTCATATCCGACTATTTCTCCTCTTGGCTCGCTAAAACCATAGATTAAAGCCGAGAGTAGCAATGTTATTATCCGGTGTGAGGCATTTGATTTGTCATCATTATCAATATTTGTATGGTGATATTAGAAGAAGCATAAAGATCAGTGACACTGTGTTGCATGGATACTGTGCCTGACCTGTGATACAGTTTCATAAGGAAGCCAGTAACTGTCAGAAGGACTTGTTTAAAATCTGCCAATGGAGACAGATTAGGCTATAGACCCTGACAGCCGGACATGAAGTGCTGGCAAAAGTATGATTTATGATATCTCTATGGATGTCATCTCCGGCCTTTTATTGGGATTAATTCCCACCATGAGGTCATGGCATGTCAATATAGGTGGCTGATCTCTAACATTATAGAAATCACTTGCCCACCATAAACACTCGACAGAAGGCTCCAGCATATTGAACCTTCGTGTTACACTGCTTAATCTGCCTGTGTATACTCTGTTAGTCTATCAATACTTCAGATGATACAGTAAGAGCAGACAATTTGGTCAGCAATTGTTTGTCTGTTTGATTGGCTGTACTTGCTTTCTTCACAATTTTTTGGCCACAATTTCCCATTTGTTGTCAGGTGTCATGGGGGTGGTCCCTTGAGAAGGTCTATCTCATATTAATACTAATATACAAGCAGTGATCTGATACCATTTTGTGCTACTTAGCGGCTATTTCTGTTTTACAGATAACATTTTAGTAATTAAGTAAAACAACTTTAATCATCAGGCCAGGTGAGCAGATATTGATAACAATATTGTATTTCTGTTATTTATAGATAAACAAAACTATTAATTTTTCATGATACACAAATTGTGTGTTGTTGAATGCATTTCTCCCCTTATAAAGTCAACATACCTACTCTTCCTCACCATTCTTTTTCATAATACCAATACTTTTATAAAACCACAGAAAAAATAGGGAGCTTCACATAGTGTCAATTGAATCCCCTATAATCAGTAGCTCTTTAAGTAGAGGGGTTGTAAATGAGGTTAACAAAATGATACAAGGATAGTTAAGTTCCCGGGATATTTGTGTGATCAAATATATCCATGTATTGACTGCTATCTTCAGTCTCAGGAGCTTTCCCAATCAAACAGAGAGAGGGGCTGTTCAATAGGGATGGCAGTGAAAACCAGCCAGCATTCATAACCCTGGACCTCCGAGAGACACGAAGAGATGGTTTAAATCAAATGAAAAACTAATCATCTCCTATCCCAATTTATTTATCTAGTTTGATGTGTATGGTTGCATTGTTGTGGGGATTTGGCAGTCGTTGCTGGGCCAGTGAATGTAATTATGAGCGAAGTCGCATGCTCCCTGGAGGTACTGTAGGCAGTACACTGATCAGCTGCGAATCAATTTGAACAAATTGTTTTCACTCTTTCGATCTTCTTTTAACAAACTGCCAAGCTGATGTAAGCAGGCAGGTCAGGGCTCAGGATGTAGAGTTAAAACCTCCTCTTCATTTCTTTAATCTACATTAATTGAATAAGTCCGTGTCATGTGGGAAATAAAGGCTCTAGTTGGCTTCACATCCTTCACATACACTGCCCTGCCATAATATGCATAATTGTTGGCCTGTCATAACCTATACTTCAATGAGCGGACAGTAATATCAGGGGGTATAGGCTGGCCAGGTCTAGGCTCACTGGTTGATTGCTCCCCAGAGTAACCACTATGACATAGCAAACCTGCACCCATAACCAATTACACCTTGCTCTAAAACTCTGACACAGCCTCATCGATACACAAAGGTCATAATTAAATGGTGATGCATCAAAAAATTACCTCTAAATATAAGAGAACAGCAAATTGCTCATTTCAAACTGACATCTGTTAAATTGAGTCAACATTAGAGAACTTTACTATTTACTCGACACCAGAGAATCAGTGAAATGACTGTTGTGGCAGACTCAGTGAAGCTATCGCTTACATTTTATTTTTCTCCTCGGAGTTCTGAATATGACAATAAATGTCAGATTTGCTGATATGCAGGCAAGGGAGGTAATTAACACATCAAATTGGTGCCAGTAATTAGCCCGTGGGTAGATGATCTTTCTAACCCTAGCCATACCAGTTTAATTACCGATGCCATACATGTACTGGAAAACACCGACCCTTGACCCCACTGTTAATTTTCTAGTTCACGATCAACTTCGCCACATCTGAACAACGAAAAATTAGCCCACGACAGAGGCTTGTGATTAACATCAATGTAAATTGATTAAGCACAAATAAATAATAAGAGTACATTGCTAGCCATATTTTATAGATCATTTTGTCAGAATAGGAGACAATATAGCCATTATAGTCATTTGATATACCAAACATCTTAAACGTCAAATGTATTTATAAGCCCGAGTGTTTCATGTAAAGGCTGATTAAAGGGATAAAATATTTATCTTTAACCAAAAACATAAATATTTAATTTATTCAAAAATACATAATGATATAATGACAAAATTTAATATAAGAGACAAACATATTTGATATGCATTCATTCCATTTTCATACAAAGTTTTTCAAATTGAATTAATTATAAAGTATATTTAATATTGAAGCCAAATTGTTTAAATACTTAATTACTTAATTTAGGTTCATATGAGAAAAAGTTGAAAATTTATGTAGTTATTGACAATAGTTATTTTATTGCAAAGGTTAATTTATAGTAAACGTATACTCCAAATTGGAACTTAGAAGTAAATGAATATCTCATTGATAGTTTGTAAATTTGACCCATTCACATGGAAAGAAAAATGTAGACTATTGCTTTCAGAGATGAATTAGGACTATCTTCTCATGTTTGCGGACACAGACTTAATTACTTAACTAGTCCTCCTGGTCTAAACTCTTCCTTCCCCCAATTCTTTCATCAGATAAACAATAATGTATTCTGACAAATTCTGACCAGTTTCAATGATTACACATTGAAGCACACATGATTGACAGGCAGTGTTAAATAGCTAATCTTTTATAAAAACCCATACTAAGGGGGTCCTCACAAAATGACAAGAGACTTGTGAACGATGAAAAAAGCACGAAACTTGATACGGTGCATCTGCCTTTGTGTCGGGCCTTTCACATGACATAGAAACGGAGAGCATGAATTTTTAATAGCAAAATAGTAATTTCTACAGAGAAACTGGTCACTTTCTCTGACAGATGATTAATTGGAAATAAATTACATTTCATATTTCATCTGCGACCATCGTAACTACAGGGGAATGATAAGGGCTTGATCCCTGCGCTGAGAATCAAAGAGAGGCTATCCAATATCAGAGAAGATTCCGTCTTCTCGTTTGCCTAATCAGTAAAACCTCTTTATAAGTCAGCGGTCATACATTGACATTATAACATCCAACATCCTCTTTAATCACTTAATTATTTCATAATATTTCTTCGTAAATGCAAAGACTTCTTATTTACATGCCTGTATTAGAGATCTTACTTCGTAATAATATAGTTGTCAAAACAAAATGATAAACACTATGAAGATATATTTTCTAAATATATTCTGAGTTTTAAAGCAGAATCTTACTCCATATCAAATGATCAGTTTGTTCTCACCAGTAGGGCCAGGGCTCTAAATTGATCCCAAATCACAAAGGTTAATGCTGTACCCAAATTTAATATGGCCAAAATTATATGTGCACCTAAAATAAAACAAAATGCCTCTGAATGTATGTTACATGTATGTGCCTTACGTCTAAAAAGTCAATTTCTATTTTTAACAAAATATTTGTGCCACTGAACTTAAGAAATGTTGCAACCAAGAACTGGACGAAGAAATGATACTACCAAGTAGTGGACCTAAGAAATGGTACAATCAAGCAGTGGGTGTTAAAAATGATACTATCAAGTAGTGGACCTAAGACATGGTACAATCAAGCACTGGGTGTTAAAAATGATACTACCAAGTAGTGGACCTAAGACATGGTACAATCAAGCACTGGGTGTTAAAAATGATACTACCAAGTAGTGGACCTAAGAAATGGTGCAATTAAGCACTGGGTGTTAAAAA